>VZTZ01009445.1:167880-214602 GCA_013400955.1 Drymodes brunneopygia
AGTTATGTTCTCTTTTATCGCTGAAAATAAGGTGACTGCCGAGCATGTGTCGATTTATACTGGGAAATTTTATTTTCAGAAGTACTTCGGAGTAGAATATTGAATTACTTAGTTTGAATACGGATTTTTTTATTAGTATTACAGAAATTATAATCAGAATAAACGTTGAGGTATCTGTAAGATTAAGGCACTGTGTTTTGAATTTTTTTTCCTGTCCTACGTGATAAGGCTAGACACAAGCCAGTGTGGGAGGCACGGGATACAGAGATCTTAAACTGCCCTGAATGCATAGAAAACAGCCTTAACTGAGCTCACACTGCTGTGAGGAACTGTGTGAACTCCTTCCAGGCTGAAAATGTTTCTAACCCCAGAGATAAGAGGAACGGTTAGGGGAAAAGAGGGATCTCTGCTTTCATTTTTAAGATCTTATAGTGGATGGGGGGAAGGAGAGGGTGAGATGGTGTTAGAGCAGTCACAATAAGAGATTTTTGTTTGGTGTACTTTTGCTGTTTTGTTTGTGTTTTTTTCACAGCGAAGTTTTCCTTGGGTAAGATGCTTCCATCGTTAGAAGGGAAGTAATTTGTGGGATGTAATTAATTTTTATGTTGGCAAATTAAGTACAAAGTCCAGGGTCTCTTTCTCAGTGATGTAGCAGGTGAAGCCATAGCTTCAGACATTCGAGCTGAGTTATGTGCAAACTTTTTACTTTTCTTCATGATTATGCTGAGTATAGCAGAGACTGTCTTTCCCATGAGAACCTGGAATTTAATCTGAATAGTCAAGTATGGTGAAACCTGTCGCAGTGAAGATGTTTGAGGGGTAAGGTTACCTTTTGTTAATTGATACCTCAGTAATAATTGAGGTAAACTAATTTAAATGGAATGGTAGCATACTGTACTTTATACTAAGGAAATAACTATTTTTAATAACTTACTGTGTATAGTTTAGTTCTAAAATCATAGAAGTAGGCTGCAGTTCACTCTGCATAGTAATTTCAATAGTTCTGCTCTTCAGTAAAGAGAAGAGCTTTGAAGGAAATGGAGTAATTTGGTAAGAGAAACTTGTTAGAAGTATATCCTGCTGGTCTTTTGAAATGTTTTGAAACTCTAGGCTTTTTTCCATTGTATTTCCTGCTAATGATTTTAAGGTGGATACAAAGAAAGAACTTTAGTGTGGAAGGGGCTTTCAGGAAGCATGAAAATCTAGATGCCTGAAAAAACACTGGTCTTTTCTCTACCAAAACCTCGTGCCTACCTAAGTATACTTTAAGAATTCTCTTAATTCATGGCGCATTTGGATTGCAACAGCAAGCTTTGATTGCAACAGCGGACGCAAGATTCACTGCTGTATATGTTTCTGTTAACTTTTCCAGAGAAGGAAAGGTGTTCTTCCTTGCTTCCCCCCCCGCTCCCCAAGATAACTTTGGACTTTGTCTTCACATCTCGGGAGGAGTTGGGAGCATGAGAAACACGAAAAGAGGAAGGCAGGAATAATACACCTGCCTCTCTGACTGCTTGTGCTACCGCTTCATACACTAAGCACACTTGGGGCTTTCTTTAAGTAATGCTGTATTTAGCAATTAGATGTATTAAGAGATGAAAAAGGGCTTTATATTTGGAGAGCAAATCAAGGTCTTGCTTACATTTGAAAATTTTAAGAATTTCTCAGCTACAATCTTTTTCCTTAGACCTCGTCATGTTATTACTGAAGTTAACATGTAATTATGGAATATGTGTTAACGAATGCATGTAGAATGAAGTGGGAACAAGACTTAGTTGAGTTTTCCCCTCATTTTTTAGATTATAAAATGATGAACGATGGTTAGACTTAAATGTTAATCAGAGTTTTTTATCAAAGAACATTTGTCAAAATCAAAGAAATGCTTGCATGACAAGATTGGTTTTAATGCTTTTGTTTCTATTTTTATGAAATTTATAACATTTGCACCATGAATGATAAGTATCAGTGTATTGTCAGAATTATAGGATAGTCCTAATTTTCTACCAGTGTCAAATGATTCTGTGAAGTTCATATGATTCTACAAAGTGCAATCAGAAAGATGTTGCAAATACAAGAATAGTAATCAAAACTTTTGGTCATTTCTTACTAGATCTCTCTAGAATTAATCCAGAATTTGTTCCTGGAATATTGGTTTTATTCAGTGTGTGAATGTGGAGTCCCTAGAACAATCTGAATAGCAAAAACTTTATTGGATGTCTGCTGATAAACAAATATCTTCTTAGTGAAAGTAGTTAGAATTAAAACCTAAAGCAGTATCTATGGGCAGTATTAAATTAATAAAGCACTGAGTCCTCTAGGCACTACAATAGTTACTTACTGTGCTGTGCGATAATGGCATGTTTGTATTTATATGAAGAGAACTTTGTATCCTATTTTATATAAAATAAATTATTCTATGTTCCACTTAAGTCTTTTGGCCTGGCTCTGGATTTTAAATCAGATGCCTAAACTCACCTTAGTCATTAATGTTTGATTTTTTCCCCTCCCCTGCTTTCCTTAATTTGTGTAATCAGTATGTTTATTGCCTTTATTTTAACTGGCCTTGGCAGTGCAGTTAGAGTCCAGACATCTGTTGTCTTACTGACCCTTCAAAACAACTGTGTTTTTGTAGCTTTTGGAGTTTGTAAAATTCTTCTAGGAGCCCTGAGCAGAGAAAAGTTCTCATTTGGGAATAACTTGTAAAAATAAGTTGCCTTTTACTTCAGGTGCTCAAAAGCCTAGAAAATATCAGTCATTCTTCTTTGATTGTTGTTTTTCCATTAGCTGATCTCTGGAAAATTTTTTTACAGTGGACCAACTACATTCATGGGTGGCAAGATCGATGGGTAGTTCTGAAAAGCAACACACTCAGTTATTACAAGTCTGAAGATGAAACGGAGTATGGCTGTAGAGGTTCTATCTGTCTGAGCAAGGCTGAGATTACAGTAAGTACAATTTTATTACTGCCATCATTCATGGTTTGAGGTGCTATGTATTTGTATCTGGTGAAAGCAAACATGGGTATAGCAAATTCCATTAGGTCATTTACTTATGACAGTGGCATCAGTGGAACACTCTGGAGCAGGGCAAGGAATTCCTAATGCAAGAACAAACTTTTAATTTGTGGCTTCAGCAAGCAACTTTTCATTACTTACATTGAGGGTTTTGTGGGTGGATAGACTGTCTGCCTCTGAAGACTGCGAAGTTTTTTTTCCATGTGTCAGTTTAAGACCCCAGACCGGCTTACCAAAGGAGGTACCATACTTCACAGTCTGTGCTCTAGAAAGAGGGTAGTTTTTCTTTGACTATAGTTCTTGACTTACTGAACACAGCTCTGTAGGTTTCCAAAAGAAAATGTTCTTCTCTATGCTTCTTTCTCTGAACAAATTAATGTGTTGCTGCTTTTGTGTAATGCTAAAAGAAGGTCCGGAATAGACTGGTAAGAATAAAGAGCCTATATATAAATGAGCACAAGTCTTATGAGCAGTGGCTGAGGGGACTAGGGTTGCTTAGCCTGGAGAAGAGCAGGCTGAGACAGGGCCTTATTGCCCTCTACAGCTACTGAAAGGAGGTTGTAGCAAGTTGTGTTTCAGTGTCTTTTTCCAGGTAGGAAGTGGAAGGATAAGAGTAAATGCCCTCAGGTTGTCTCTGTGGAGGTTTAGATTACACAGTAAAAATGCTTCTAGAAGGGGCTGTAAAACATTGAAGCAGGATGCCCAGGGTAGTGGTGGAATCTCCATCCCTGCAAGTGTCAAAAAAAAGTGTGGATATGGCACTTGATGGCACAGTTTAATGGTGAATGTGGTGGTGGTGCTAGGTTGATGGTTGGACTTGATGACATTAGAGTTTTTTCCCTACCTTTATGATTCCATGAAATCTTGCAAAGATGAATTTGCCTTAGAAGATAAAGAAAAAAATCTGCTTTTTTGGCTTTCAGAATTACAATATGCATTATGACTAATGCTTGTCAAAAACCATTCTGTAGTCTTTCTGCAATACCATTAAATAGTTAGTCCAGTTATGTGATTTGGAGTAAAAATAGCCAGACTTCCACGTAGTACACAAATTCCTACAGTAGTAGTGTTAAATCTTACCGTATGTTCTTATTCCACCAAATATGTGGAGTTTTTTCAAGCTGAATTAAGGATGACAAATGAGAAGTATTCTTCCTTACTTATAATCAGCTTACAAATAGAATTTTATTAGACACCTCTTGGTTTGAAAAAAAACCAAAACTGGATTGATTACATCAACCATATGCATTTTGGAGAAAAGCTTGTGAAGAAAAGGAGTTTTTTACATTTAGATGTCTGGCAAGTGTAGTAGTCATCTAAAAACTTAAACAGATCATGTAATGTATTTTAAACTATTTTTTAAAACTATTTGGGCTTCTAAAACTTCCTCAAGATGTGGCTTAATCAGGAATTTGTGTATGGCGGTCTCTAGGAGTTCTCACTGAGGTGTACCTATGGCAGTCTGTTGAGCCTATGATTAGAACTTCCAAAAATCTCTCAAGAGGCAAGAGCTTAGCATCCCAACCAGGCAGAGAAAAGGAAGGTGCTGGCAAGGATGTAGCCAATGGGCATCTGGAGGCATGCTGTACAGCACATCTCAGCAGCCTGAATTCCAGTGGTGAGAGGTTATGGTGATACCACCATTGCTGCTGGAATGTTACGGTACATTGCAGTTTACGGAGGGAAGCTGGCAAGCACGTCTTCAGACTAGGATGTGTGTAACACTGGAATGTCTTACAAGAAACTTTTTTCTTTTTCTGTCTGGCACTTGTTAGATCTGGTAACTTGGAGTTGAATTGATATATGTGTTTTTAAGTTCTTGAACTTCTTGAATACATGGAAAAAGATTTAAAAGCATCCACAGTTCTAAAGGTTAATCTGATATTTTAGTTCCATTTTTGTTCAGGCTCATGCTTTGTGAATGGGATTTGACAGTTCAGTTGATAGACGGTATCCCTGAAAGCTAGTAAGTTCCAGTTAGTTATATCTAGCTGCAATTAAAATTATTGTTGTGGACATTTTAGAAGTTGAGGACAACTATTGGATCATTTCATGTCTCTAGGATATAGAAATGTATTTTTGGAACTATCCTGTAATTATTCTCGCTTTATTTTTCAGAGGTTATACTTTTAAGCAAGAGTTTTAGCATTGATGCTTGTGCTTTGATGGTTGTTTAGTAGCAAACTGAGTATTGTATTTTTTTTAACTTACGTTTTCAATCAAAAATTGATCATGCTCAAAGATAAATGTTGAAAATATTCTTCTTGAGGTACATAGTTGATCTTTACTTCTGTATCCTTGTAATGTCTTCACTAACTATAAGCTTTCCAGCGTCTATTTAAATGCATAGGAGAACACCAATAGCTGATAAAATAAGTGTTGAAATGATAATGTGTGAAAACTGTCTTTGCTGTCAGTGGAACTTATTATTTACTGAATGATTTGTGATTAATTTGGTAAGGAGGGGATGTCAGGTTTCTTATTGGCTTAATGTTCAGTTGTGTTGATTTGATGTAGTTGAGATCCTAATCTTTTAAATTTTTCAACAGTCTTTCACTATCCTGTAAGTTCAGTTTCCCTTGATCTTGCTAATCTAGAGTCAGATGTATTAACTACTTCTATCTTAACCCTTTGTATTTCAGTAAAGTTTTCTCTAATGTGACACAGAACACGAGTAGTATGAGATGGTGTTGATGTTCCATTGTAGGGAGGGGTGTCTGGATTTTCATGAAGCTTTCTTCTGGGCATTTGGATTAGGTATGCATGTTTGAATCTGATGGGGAATGTAATGATTTTCTGTGCATAATTAGTTCTGCTGTTATTATAGAATGTCCACATTTTGTTAATACATGAGCATAAATTTGGAAAGCTGCTGTCACTGAACAGTCTTACTGTACTTTCAGCAATGAAGATGAGTCTAATTATAAGTCATAGTAGTAATTGAGACATGAATGTTATATGCAGAAACCCACAGTTGCTTCTGCTCTTGTTTTATCATTTGTACTGCTCTGGGTAGGAATTGATAGATAATTTTACAGGGATATTTTGTAAGACACTCATCTCTCCCCTTTATTTGACAAAAGAATACTAGTTAAACTCACTTATTAGCATGGCTTTTTTGTGTTTCAAGTGCAGAATTATATTGTCCTACATCCAGAACAGGTATGGCCTTGTGACAGTAGCCTCTAATTGAATGAAAAATATGGGATCTGGTTGGACTACTGGGACTGAAAAGAGTTGATTTCTCTGGAATAGAGGACCAAAGGATGAATATTTATTGTATACTCACTGGATTGCATCAAGTAATGAACTGGCCATATGAGTTAAGTTTGGGGAAGGATGATGGAAGTCAATACATGATGCTGACTGACTTGCTTTTATCCAGATAAGGCAAAACACCTCAAAGGTGTTTAATTGGTTTATGACAGGCTGGAGGCTGAAGCGAATTAAAAGTTCTGCTATGTGGTCAGTGGATGTGATTAAATTATGCATATTATAAACAGTTTGTATACAGACAAGCTTTGTTATATTAATCTAGCCTGGGCATACTTAATTACTGCTGTTGATGGTAGTCAGTGCCAGTTGGTCTTTTTTAAGGATGCCCTTCTTCATTTTAAAGCTTTGAAGTTCTTTCATTCTTGAAGTCAAACTCCCAGTGGGGAATTCTGTGTATGAGATTAAGAATGGATGTTCATGGCAGTCCTGTAAGTGAGGATCCCTGGGACGTGGTTTTGGAGTTGGAAGGTCTGGGGTCTGTTATTAAGGGAACATAAAAAAAATGCTCTGTAGAGCTGGAAGTCCCAACTTTCAGGCAACCTGGTCCATAAGCTTGTACTGTCTTTGACTGATGTGTCTATTCTCATAGTGCCATCACCACTGTTGTACAGAGTGACTTGCACTAATTCATGCAGTTCCAGCATGATAAATCAAGAATAACATGGTGTGCTATGCCCTCACTTCAGGCAATCTAAGAAGAAGGCCAACACTAATCTAATCATGGTTGCAATTTATATTAATAGATTCTCGAATCTCTTAATAGAATTCTTAATAACAAAGTGTTTATCTGATGAATTCTAGGGTGGTCGTTTTTCCAAAGGCGTTTGCCTGGTCAGAGTAACTCTTCTGCATGGATCTATATGGAGGATTTTAAAAAGTATTTAGAGAAGTGTAATGCTTGGTAAGATTTTAAGAATGCTTAAAATGTGTGAACTTTGTATTTTTTGTTCCTAGAGGTGACTTCCTGCACAGGAAGAGTTCCAAAAGCTTATGTTCCAGCTTAAAACTTCAGCTTTTCTACTGATAGACTGTATTTGCCATGTTGCTTTAATCCAGTGATTTGTATTCATCCTCTTTCTGGTGTATTTTATTGATGTAGAGAAACTTTTTGGTTTTAGTTGCTTAAACAACATACAACAACTGTGATGCAATGGTTTTCCTTGACTTTGGTTATACTGCAATGAGATATATGCATATCAAAACCTTTATGGAAACTTGCTGTTGGTTTTTAGTTTGGGGTTTTTGGAGTACTTTGTTTTTATTGTGTTGTAAAGAGACGATTAGACAGCTCTGTGGAAATACCTGAACTGGGACTGAGCAATAAATTCAGTTTGCATAGTGGAGATACTTTCAAGTAAACTAGTTTGTTGGAGCTTTTTTCTTCCAGAAACAGCAATTGGAAAGCATAGTTGCTTAATGAAGGCAGTAATGACATTCTATATTAATATAAAAATTGCAAGCCAGCCATTTAACTTTAGAATGAACTTCTAAAAGGTGTGTGGGTTTGGTATTTTGAATATCTGCAGCTTAGGACAAGCAAGAAGATAGAACATGGAAGTCTGAGGGACAGCTTAGTGAATTGTCTTAGCTTTTTTTCTTCCCTAAGTAGTAATAAATTCCTGCTGTTAAGAACTTCATAAATGTTCAGTTTATAAATTAGGACAGATGTAAACGTGTTAGTTTCAGTTTACAGAAAGAACAAGGACACTGTACATGAAAGAGCTAAACTGGCGGTTTTCAATTCTAAATTTCTCATTTCCTTATATATAGTCTGAAGAAAGACTGACATGTTTGCATCCAGTAATCAGCCACCAAAAATAAAAAACTTATTCCACGTTTTAAAGATACGATTAGTTGAACAGCCACCTAGTGATACTGACCACCATTGATAATTGGGCACTTGTGAGAGGAAGTACAGTACAGATTAACATTTTCAAAAATAAATTGCCAAGTTAACAGAAAATGCTCCATGTGTTCATCAATTAAAACACATGCAGAACCTTCCTATGCGGTTTTTTTCACAGAAACATCAAACTCTGCAAATCTCTTAAGTTTTATAATAAAGATATGTGTTTTTAATTGAAGATATCAGTGCTAGAAAAATGTTCTTAGTAGCATGAAGAATCATGTTTGCAAAACAGACTTTCAAAAATTCACCTTGACATTAATAGTTTATTGACATGTTTCTTTTATGCTTTATACAATGTGAAATCTGGCTGTATTTTGGACTCAGTTGATGTGGTAGTGTATAGAAGTGGTATAGAAGAAATAAAGTTTGGATTTACTTTTTTTTCTAGCTACTGCATCAAAATTTGATCTTGCTAACATATCTGATTATGATTAAAATAGTGCTGTAATTGCAGTTTTTATCTGCTGTTAGGTTTGGTTGAGTTTGTTGCTAGTTAAGTCGAATAGGAGCTGATAGATTTTAGTTGGTGAAAGGTTTTATTAAAAAAGCTAAACCATAAGTCCATGCCCTGGGCAGAAACACTAGCAGTAGCTTTGTAGTAATTGCTAATTGCTTGGGAAAATATTGTTTCCAACTGTCTGAGGCTGGAAAACAATCTGTTTTAGTATGACGTGATGGACATTTAATTGAATAATTAATTTTCTGTAATTTGATGAAGTGTCTTCTCAGCCTTAGTTGCTACTAAAAAGATGACCTGAGTAAACTAAGACATGTAACACAAGTCCTAACTAGGTCAGAGTTTATTTAGGACATGTGACAATTGTACTGTTAGGTTTTGGTGTGTGTCTCAATTGAGTAGCTAAATCTAGAGTGGTGGGAGATTTTGGCTAAATGGGAAATGGATACTCTAAATAGAGGCAAATGTGATTAGGAATACCTACTCATATGTGAAAAGCCTGAGGTGATTTTGTTCTGGAGAGACAAATGCCAAAGAGCAACAGGATAGGGAGGGAGGAAGGGAAAGGGTGTAAATGCCTAGGAGATACAGACACTGGACTGCTGCTGGTGCAGCATGTGGAAGTTGCTTGAAATACAGGGTTCTCCTGGACAATTAGTTTTGGCATTCACATCCTCTGTACAAATTGTGTATGCCTTTGAATTATCTGAATCAACACTGATGGGTTGAATGTGAAGTGAAAATGTGTGTATATGTCTAGCTTCTATAAAGTGCTAATATCCTTGTCAAGCAAAAACCAATTATTTGGCATGGTGGAGAAATGGATGATTTCTTCTGTAGTGTGTACTTGAGAAATTAAGTCAGAAATGGAAAAATATACATCCAGATCAGCTAGTGAGGCTGTTCTTTGTATTATGATGCTGGTTCTAAAATGATTAGGATGTAAAAAAAAAAATCTACAATGTACATTAAGCAAATATTTTACCATTATTTAATATTGCTGAAGAATTAATCTTTAGTACTTGCATATAATCATGTGGTTATACCACACGCTTGAAATACGGACTGTAATCCAGCAGTATTTCTGTCGTCTTATTATCATAAGAGAGAATATTATTCCCCACGTGACTTTTTTATTAAGATAATTAAATTCTAACACTGTTGATAATTTGACATACACGTCAAGGTCATAATTCATGCCTGTGGAGCAGTACATTGGAGCAGTTTCATGCTGTGGAATATTTCTCGCTGATGTATACCGATTTTTAAAGAATTGCAGTGTTTTCATTAGGTATTAAAGCTATGATTTTGTAGCTCAGCAAAATTTTCTATGCTACTTGCAATCCATATTCTTGCTCAATCTGGATTTCTATGCTTTTTTGCAAGATTGATTTATAGTTGATTTCATGAGTATAGTTGTTCATGAGTACGGTTGGTTCATATCACCCCTCCAGGGCTGTAGTATTGCTCAATAGTCCTCCTAGGCAACTTGCTGTTGATTATCTGATATGTCTTGTGATAGCTGTTAATGACGTTTTCAACAGCTCTATTGAGGATTTGTACAATATTAGACGTCACTTTTGGATATGCATTTATAGAATACTAAGTTAAAAAGTCAGAGTACTTTTAATCTAATAGGCAGCTCCAGCCAGCCATCTCTTTATAGGTGCTTTCTGAAGTCGCTTGCTTAACCACCCTTTCGTTAATGCATTCAAAATAGTTTGTCATAGATGACTGCTTGAGTGTTGTTTCCTTCTCCATCCCAGTTCATCTTCTTGCCTCCTCCTTTACGCATATATTTTAGTTGCTATTTTCCTGTGCTCTTGTTGAATTCTATTCAGGGTGAATTCAATCAAATAGTGTGGTCAACTTCACCACTTTTTAAATCTGTTTACTGTGTCTTTCCTCTCAACTGAAGTCAATCATAGTCCATCTTAGTTAAGAGGACTAGTTGGAGCAGAATTTACTAACTCAGGCCTCCAGGTACTTAACTGTTAAGGACAAATCTTGTTCTTTCTTAAGTTCTCTTTTTCAGCTCTTTCAAAATTAATTATGTGTGCGTATATAGATCTAATTGTAGCCACATGCAAATATATATATATATATAAGAATTAGAGGCAGCTGTGATGGCAGAGTTTAGACTGACAATTCAGGTCAATTTTAAACCTTAGAATGTAAGCGTTTAGACTGACATTCATTAGCAACATGCCTTGTCCTTTTAATTAGTTCTTACCCATTGTTAATTATTGCTATACATTAGTTATTACACAGTAACCATTACAATTTTGTATTCAAAGCAGTCACTTATATATGACTTACATACTAAATTATCTGTAACTGTGCAGTACCATGGAGCCAGTACCATATTTCTAGCCTGGTATCTTTGTTCTTGATGGTCCTAGCTGAGGTGAATTTAAGCTAGTTGAAGAGCTCTTCAGTGAGGGATGGGGGAAGGTTGGATGACAGGACAAGTATGTATCTTTTGCCAAAACACACACACAGGCCCAAATTAGGATCTTTTGTAAGCATGTTTTAATATATGATTGGGGCACCTGACACTGGACTGCATATGGTGTGATGCTGGAGAGGTGTTCCTTTCCCAGGCTGCAGCCGTGTTGCTTCCTTGCCCTGTTGCTCAGCTGTTTGGGTTTTTTTCTTTTAAATAGCTGCTGCTACCAAGAGCAAGAACAGCCTTCCCAGCTGTGGAGGTTGTGTGTTCTCACTGTCCGGTATTTGACTGTTAAGGAATTGTTTATGGTTCTGGGGCCACAGCTTTTCATCTGTGTCCATAGTTTCAAGGTCTTTGATATCTCATGCTTAAATGTGGTATCATAACAAGAGACACCTGGTTCCAAGTTCATAGAGCCAGTTTTCATAACAAGTTAATAATGAGATCGGATTAGGACTGGGAATTGGATATTTAGCATAAGTCTTGTTGCTAATAATGTTAATACTGGATTTATAGAAATGCTTGTACAGTTGTACTGTGTTAAGTTGTTTATGTTTGGATTCAAACCAAGCTAATCTTAAGTCTTAGTGTGATGCTTTTGCAGGTACCTCAGACCTCTGTTCTAGCTGGAATGCCATTGATTTCCTAGTATCAGAATTTCCATTCCCATCACCATGAATCTAAGTCCAGAATACTCTATCTGTCAGCTCAGTTTAGTGCTGTGAAGCATGGTTTTTCTTTTAGGGTCGAGTACCTTCTCTGGATACTCACTCATGATTTTCTTGTGAAATCCATATTGTTCTGTTGTCACTGGTATATGAGACTGTTGGGTCTCCTGTGCCACACTGCAGTACATCGTGTGAGGTACAACTAAATTAATCAATATACAAATAGTTATTTTAGGAGCACAGCAGTGCAAGTGTGATTCCTGCTTCTATATTTGACTGTCCAATAAAAATAAACTTTAAAAAAAGTGGCTTGAACAGTATTTCTGCATTCTCTAAAGTTGTTATAAAATTGCTTGGCTTCCTTCCTGATTAATAACTCTAGCTTCTTGCTGTATATTATGTGATTCTTAAGAAGTTTACTTGTAATCAGTTTTAGCTTGATATTTTTCTCCATTATAATTCTTCTGGTGTTTTTTTTTCTGTGGCTGATGCATGTTGTTGGTGGATAATGCAAATATTTTGTTCCAACTGGAAACTTGAGAAGTATCATGAGTTTGTCTGCCAGGGATTCACTTTGACTTGGTTCTCACCAAAGCAGTGACATGTATGCTTCCATTTCCATAACTGATAGTTAGCTCTAAAGGTAAGTTTTATGAGTTAGACCGAGTTTCAGGTTCTTCAGACTATGTTTAAACAGAACAGACCCATTAGTTGTATCCTGATTTCTCTCTGTTTGTATCTAAATCTGTTAATACCGGTTTACTAATCCATGGAGCTTTTGCATGTATCCGTAGTCACTAGTAGATCACTTAAGGTGACGGCTGCAAGCACATGCTGATGTACAACTATTTCAGCCTTGCCCTCTTTCTTCTAGTAACACAGTGCCATTCCATGTCTTTGACTAAAGTTTAGCTGACGTTTCACATTTGTTATTGTTATACACTAAATCTTGCTGTTGCAAGTAATTGGTTTTTCAGTAGGCAGTTGAGAATAGCAGTGTCAGGGGTATGTTTACATATAAACCAATACAGCATGACTTGATACTACCTACTAATTCCACTTCCTTAACACAGAAAAAGTTTGATAAAATACTAATCTAAAAAGTCATGTTCTGTAAGATACTGTCCTGTAAGATGGATGAATTCCTCACAGAAAATATGAAAACTATTTTTATATGAACACTTTTGCATTTGAATCTATTTGGAAGGTGTGCAGAGAACCAGATTGACCAGGTTTACACCTGAGGTCTGTAATTTCAAATTTTAAATGTGGTTTCAATGCTAAAGTAACATACAATGTATACTTAATCCAGACTTAAAAGGACAGTTCTCCCATGAGAGAGCTTCTTTGCAATGGATTAAACCAAGCTAATTTTAAATTTGCATGCCATGCTAACAAACTAATTTTAAATTCTGCTTACCATGCTTCTGCTTTCATTGGCCTCTACTTTAGCTAGGTTTTGAAAAGATATGATCATTATTTAAAAGAAAAAGAAGTGTTTAAAGGTATTTTGAGAAGAAAATATCTAGACTAAAGACCTGAAGTGGAAGATTTGAGTAGTAGCAAAGAATGGAAAAACATTTAATAGGCTTTTATAATTTTAAGCCTATTTTCTTCGTAAGTTTTTTTTCTACATGTGTAAATATGCTGTTATGAGAAAGTTTTCTTTTTAATGTGGTAATGAACAAGAAATTAGATATCCCATATTTTGCCCCTGAAGGTTTATCACTTCCAATACGCATAGAACTGTCTTGTTTACTTGCTTGTTTATAGTGTTTTCCTATACTGTAGTAAAAAAAAAAAACCAGTACAAATAAATGTAAAAAAGAATGCAGCCAGTTAATGTAACTAAAAAGTGGGTTGTTATTGCATAAGAATAACAACAAGGAAAGGCAAGACATCATAGTCCAGTGTTTCTATTAGGTTTTGACTGGATTTTAGAACTAAGAAAGGGAAACCAGAATTTTTGTTGTGACTCTTGGTAGACCTTAATTTGCCAGGTTTGTGGATCTACTTGGCTTTTCTTGAGGGAGCAGGGGGCAAATATTACAAATATAGGAAATTAGAACTTGTAATGTCTTTTGGGACTTCAGTACATTTTTAATAAAATGTATTATAAGCAATGAAATATAATGCTTTCTTGAAGTTGTTCCATCTTGAGACTTAGATCCAGGATAGATATTGATTTCTAAAAAATCCTTGCAAAATTAATTACTTTAGTAACTTCAATGTTTATAGTTCTATAGCCATGTGTCTTCAAAAATAAGTCATAGTGACAGAAGGATCTTGATGAGCTTTTATGCTTGCACTGAGTGTACCTCGTGGGGCTGGGGTCTGCCATGGAGCCTCTGTGAGGAGACTCCAGGTTGTCCTGCACAGAACGTGGTCAGCTTCAGTGGATGCAGTGCAGGGCACAGCTGAGCCCCACAGCCGCTGTGGTGGCACCTCAAGGTAAGCAGTTAAATGAGAAAAATGCTGCTCAGCAGTGTGTGAGAAAGAGAGGAGTGAGGAAAAGGTGTGGGAAACACTGGTCTGGGCAGGAAGAGATGCTCCAGCCACAGAGCAGAGATCCCCTACAGCCTGTCAAGGAGAGCACGGTGCAGGCATTTTTGGGGTAACCTGTGTAGAGAATCACACCAGACCAGATGACCACGCAACCTATTTATAACCCAGCCATGGCAGCTGGATATGTCTTGACAGGGGCTGCAGCCTCCAAAGAGCCCATGCTGTAATAGGTTTGCCCTGAAGAATTACAGTGATGGATAAAATCCTTGATGGAGCGTGTGGAAGCATGAGGAAGGAGTGGCAGAATTAAAGTGTTAGACCATAGCCCTCATTCCCAATCCCTGTGTGCCTGTGTTTCTAGTTTTGTCTTATTTCTCACCATCCAACTCTAATTGGCAATAAATTAAGTCCGTTTTCTCCAAGTCAAATCTGTTTAACCATGCTGGCAGTAGGTAAGTGATCTCTCTGCCATTATCTTGACCCATGAGCTTTACAGTGACTCTGGAGAGAAATACACTAACTTGAAAAATACTGCTGTTTAGTATTTAATAAGGAGCAAATGACTGTGTTTTGACTGGTCTTGTCTGGTAAAATCCTAACCATGCATAATATTATTTGGTAAAACACATATTGTGATTTAGCTGATAGGAATTTTCCATTGATGATTTTAATTATTATTCACCGCCTAGAATGCAGCTTTAAAATTGTCAGTGGTACTTCATTTCACTACCTTTCTGTTCAAAGTTTTTCAAAAGTTAGCATGTTTTCAGCCATCTTACCTTTTGGAAGCAGGGGACAATTTCTTCACAGTTTGGGTCTCTCTTTAATTAAATGCTTTCGGAAAATTGTTTTAAGATATGCACTTTTCGAACTTGGCCAAGATTTTTCATTTGCGTTTTTCTAGTTAACTAATCACAGCCTTTGCCATTTCCGGACTGTTTTTACATGGGAGCTGAAATGCAGTTTTTGTGTGTGCTTTTAGAGCTAATTCCTTCAGTCACACAGCATAAATTTTGAAGTAAACTTTTCATTTCTGGGGTTTTGTTAACACCTCAGTGTAGGTTTCTTTATTCCCATAGTCAAAGTACATACTTTGGTGTTAGCCTCAATTCTGTGTAATTGCAGTGTTTTTCTTGCTTTGGTACATGCTGCTTACTGAGAAACATGGAGTGATTTTTTTCGTTTTCTTTATTTCTTGTTGTTATCTGCTACATTACATTGCTTTTTCTTTTTCTATTCCATTGGGTTAATTATTTTTTAGGGTGCTCGTTACCGTGTTTCTGTAGCTCATCATATATTGTGCCTTCTCCTTTTTTAACATAGGATACCGGTTTTGTCCGTTGCATCTTAAATTATCACATGCACGTCTCTCCCTTTGTCCAGTTTGCTGCCTTCTGTTGTGAGGTTTCCTTGCTTCTGGGGGAATACAGTGCTCTTTTGAACTCCTATTTGTTTCAAAAGTAATATCATGTTACAGATGCAATTTATTTTATTAGGATCATTGCTTGTGTCCCTCTGTTCTCTCTTGTCCTCTCCATAATATCCTGGGGTGATCTTATAAATTTCCTGTTGAAAACTTGAGAGGATGGAGGTCATTTTGGCATTTGAGTGAATGCATCCAGGTCCAGAATCTATTGAATGAGCTGTGAAAACAGTAAGCAAATCTCTAGGTTTGTGGTAACTGATCTGAGCATCAGGGTTTTTTTGTGGAGGAAGTGGTAGTTTGTTCAGGTACTTTGTAACTGGAGAATTTCAGGAAGTTGAAGAACAGTGCAAAAAGGATGCTTTTTCCTGAATTCCATGGGAATGATAAAAATACTAACCAGTGGATGAATTGTACCTTGCATGGTAGGTCAGTTGACACTGTTCACATGGGAAGGGTTGTGTGTTCGGCTCTCTTGAGCTGGAAACGTTGGTTATGAAAAGTTGTGGTCTGGCTTGTATCTCAGTTTTCCAGTGTATACCTCTTCATGACTACTTTTATAAGAGGTATTTAAGTTGAAACCTGGTGAAGTTTGCTATCTTTAAAAGATTTACAGGCCTATTAACATGAACATTCTTGCAGATAGACTTTAGAGTTGCAGAGTGGTGTTTCAGTATTTCCTCAGCAGATGAAGCAAAAGGCAGAATGAAACAAGTTGTATTCCAAGTGGAAAACAAGTGATTGCAGGGTGGTTTGTCCCTATACACATACTACAGGCAAAAAAAAAACTTCAGGCATGAGTTACAGCATTTTCATCAATGAAATATATGCAAAACAAATCACTTCATCAGTTTTACTTGATAAGGCTTTTTTTGTTTCTTAAAAGCTGAGTATTAGCATTTTTAATAGCTTAGGTACTCTGATATAAGGCATATATGTGTAGGCCATTTTTTAAAGAAGAACACTGAAGTTTGATTACTAAAACTTGAATTTGTTTTCTCAGTTTTCAATTAAGTAACTTCTGATTGACACCATACTCAAACCAATTCGGAAAAAAGAATGTGAAGTTCTCTTAACTTGCTTTGAGTTGCACAAAGAGAAGCAAAGGGGGAACATCAGGTTTCATATTTTAGCTTTGGCTAGATGACAGCCTCTGTTGAATTCATGCTAGTGACATTCACATCTGGGATCTAATGAATTACCGTTTTCGTTTTCTGTTGGACTCTATTGTTTGTCTTGTGTCCTAGTTCCCAGCTCGGGATTTTCTTAATAAGAAAAACCTTCAAAATTTTAAAATCATTTCAGCTTTCATAAGTTCTAGTTCTGCAATGAGAATAGTGGCAGAAGCGCACATAAGTAGTTGTGATATGCAGACTTGAGTTGTATCTGCTATGAACCAACCTGGCTTTCCTCTGCAAGGAAAGGAGAAAATGCCATTAACACCATTTGGAATAGTGAGAGAGATCAAGGACAAGTTTCTTCATTCAAGGTTTGGTTTTAGTTTTTTTTTCCCACGTGAAGTACTCTTGAAGGTTATAAAGTATATAAAAACACTTAATCTTTCCTGTGTGATTTGCATTTAGCACCTGAACCAGTATTATTCAAGCAGATACTGCTCTGAAACTTGTTTTATGAATACCTCAGGCTTAACAGCTGTATAGCAGGAAGGATTTTGTGGCAATACAATCAGCTATGACTCATGAGACCTGAGCTGGCTATGGACTTCCTCAGTAACTGTAGCCAAGTAAATGTTTTTTCATGTAAACAGTTCTTGCTTAGAAGTAAGAGCTAGTATCCGTTGGTTTTGGAAGATCTAGGATGCTTGAATACTTGAATTGCCTTTGTTTCCACAGGACTCTCTGCAGGTGCCTTGGAAAAAAGCTTAGAAATCATACAGAAAGGGTGTTTGTGGATGCTGGAGGCCTGTTTCTTGCAGCACGTTCTTGAATGGACTTACGATTTAGCTCTGGGGGCTTTTTGTTGGTTTTGGGTTTTTTTGATATGCTATCCTGAAGGAGCCCTTGGCATAAACAGAGGTTGTCTCTGCCACAGACTCTTAAGTCTGTGTGACTCAGCTTTGAAAATGCTGTAAAGGTTTCCAGGTTCCCCTGTTCAAAGTGTCTTGATCTGGGTTTTGTTCCCCAGTTCCCTCTCAATTTATGTATGTTGCTTGAGACTGCTGCAGGTTGGGAAAAAGCAGCTGAAGTCCTCCTAGGTGCTTTAAATCCTGAGGATATATACTCAACTCCTACTTGCTTCCTGCTTCCCTGCATAACTAAAATATTCCTCTTTCTTGCCTTATCTTGGTTATGAAAGGTCATTAGGACATATCCTGGCCACAGCACATGTCCTTAGCTTGTTACAGATGAAAATCCCTATTTATCCTCCAAGGTCCTATCATGTGACTGACTAAGAACTGTACCATTTTATAACAGCTTCTGAGTGTAAAGGGGAAATGGAACACTAGGCTAGAAACAGTGAATCTCAGAAAGAAATGAGATCTAAATGAAATGAGTTGGGGTCTACAGGAAGAAAGGGAGGAGAAATGGAAAAACTTCCAGGAAGCATAAAGGATTCAAACCAGTCTGATGAGAAGGTTGGAAAAATCAAGGACAGGCCTGAGAAGTTGTGAATAACACTTTGTGGTCTTTGCTAGATGCAGCTAGAGAAGACAATAAAAGCACATACAGCCAGAGGTAAACCAAGGAAGTTTGTCTATAGCTTGGTGGGAGGAGAATGTAACAGATGCTGCCAAAAAGTTACATACAGAAGTGTGCCAAGTTCCTGGTGAAAATGAAATGTGAACTCCATACTGGTAGAGAACAGGGTTAATCGACAGCAATCTGATTTGTTCTGTGTTAAGAAAAGAACACATCACATGATTCAGGTGATTTATTTGTCCTTTGTGTTCAGTTAATTCAGGATTCTTCCAATAAAGCATGTTTTCAAAAAAAAAATCAGAGAAGAATGATAAACAATGATTTCAGTTGCCAAAAATGTGAAAAATACACAATTAGTACATACTGTAGGATGTTAAATAGGTAAACAGCAAATCATGTATCTCCTGCCTAACTTCCTTTTCAAGCATATTTAATCTCGCTAGTGGTTATTTCTTTCCTTTAAGCAACTTGGTCTAACAGGATGACCTGATCAGCTGGTTTTTTTTAATAACATGGAGCTGCACAGTGAGCTGAATATAACCATAAACCTGATTTATAGAATCACAGAATATGCTGAGATGGAAGGGATACACCAAGAGCACTGAATCCAACTCCTGGTCCTGGCAATAGAGCCTCAAGAGTCCCACCATGTGCCCAAGAGCATTGTCCAAACACTTCCTGAACTCTGTCGGAGCTGGTGCTGTGACTACTTCCCTGGGGAGCCTCATCCAGTGCTCCGTGAGCCTCTGGGTGAAAAACTTACTCCCAATATCCAACCTAAACCTCCCCTGACTCAGCTTCATGCCGCTTCCTCACGTCCTATCACTGGTCGTGAGAGTGAAGAGATCAGTGCCTGCTCCACTGCTTCTCCTTGTGAGGATGTTGAAGACTGGGGTGAGGTCTCCCCTCAATCTCTTCCAGGTTGAACAAACCAAGTGCTCTCAGCCTCTCCTCGTAACCACATGTAATGCAGAAGCGTTCTCCACCAGTAAATGGTGGAGAAAAGTGTTTAAAAGTTTTTTCTAAACCTCAGAGAAGACATCTTTCTGTGTCTTAGCAACAAGACATGAATTTTCAAATATACTAAAAGCTGCTTTGGAAAGAAGGGGAGTACAAAAACCCGTCTTTGAAAAGAACAGAGATGATAGTCTTAAGTTGCATTAGAAGATGTTTAGGTTGGAGATGAGATTCAGGGGAAAGCGGGGATGGTTGTGAGCTGAAGTAAGTGCACTGTATGGAAGGGTGGGATCAGTAATGCTGCAGGCTTTGAAGATGAATTTTGGGAAGTCTTTCTAATCACGTACAGTGTAATTGCTTGTAACTCTTCCCAAAAGACTTAAAGAATGAGAGATCAAGCTGACGAATGCTATCATGTCAGGAAAAAACCTTGATAGCTAATCTTTCCACATTTTCTGTTTGGATGATTTTTTGGAATATCTCTGATTGTTGTAGATGTATGTCCCCGTCAGATGACTAAATGAGGGCCTGTTAGAGGAGTGACTGGGAACCGGCATACAAGTATGACACATTGCCTTGTCAAGTTTGCTGTTCTAAAGCAGATGAACTTCTTTTACATATAGAGTAATAGTAATATAGAAAATGCAGCTTGAAGAAGAGGGACCTGGATTAGAAGACTTGATGTCCTGTATTGGGTCTATGTGGCAAGTTTTGGTCGCAGGGGGCTACAGATGTGGCTTCTGTGTGCAGATGCAGAAGTTGCCTCCATATCTCACAGACCCAGTTATATCTGGCTCCAAGATGGACCTGCTGATGGCCAAAACTGAGTTAATCAGAGATGATGGTATATTGCCTCTGTGATAACATACGTAAGTTAAGTGTAAAACCTACTGTGCAACAGGCATTGGGAGAGAGGGCTGAGAATATGTGAGTGTAACATCTCTGCAGACGCAGAGGTCAGTGAGGAAGGAGGGGGAAAAAATGGTCAGGTGCTGGAGCATAGATTCATTCCCCTGCAGCTCATTTCCCTGCACCCATGAGTATCCATGGAGTGTGGGAAACCCATGCAGGGAGCAGCCTCCCAGCAGGACCTGTGGCCCCATGGAGAGAGGAGCCCATGTTGTAGCAGGTTTGCCGGCAGGGCTTGTGGCCCCCTGGGAGACCCGTGCTGGAGCAGACGGTGTCTGAAGGATTGTGCCCTGTGGGAAAGGACCCATGCTGGAGCAGTTAAGGAAGAGCTGCAGCCCTTGGTTAGGATCCATATAGGAGAAGATAACAGAGGTCTTTGTCCCATGAGGAAGTTCCTATGCTGAACAGGGAAAGAGAATGAGGAAGGAGTGACAGAAAGTGTTTGGACTGAACTCAGCTCTCATTCCCTGTTGCCCTGCAGTGCTCGGGTGGATGAAGTAGAGGAAAATAGGTAATGGAATTGAGCCTGGTAAGGAGGAGTGGGGTGCATTTAATTTTTTTATTGTCCTACTCTAATTTGATTAATAATTTGGTAATAAATTAATCTATTTTCCCTGAGTCAAGTCTGTTTTGCCTGTGTCAGTAATTGGTGAGTCATCTCCCTGTCCTTATCTCAATTAATGAGTCTTTCATTGTATTCTCTCTCCCCACTCTGGCTGAGGAGGGCTGTGACTGAGGCTTTGGTGGGCACCTGGCATCCAGCCAGAGTCAAACAACCTCGTGTCCCTTTTTACACCACCTGGTTCAGGGAAGGCAAAGGAGTCTATAGAACCAGTTTTGAAAGTTGGTTGAGTTTAATTAACTTGAGATGGTCAGGTATTAGGTAATTAGTAGCTGTAGTTGTTTGACTTGATTTTCAATTCTTACAGTTGCTGGAGATTTTTCTTACAGGAAGTTTAAATTTCTTTAAAATTGAACACTCAGATGCTGGACCAAATACATGAAGCTTTAGGCTTACACTTTCATTTTTAAATGTACTTTTGTTAAACTCTTTCTAGTTCATTTTTTATTTGGTAATTTGAATTCTGTTATACTCTTCCTTTGCATATTAAAAAGAGGAAAAGAGAAAATTGGTTTGGTTTTTTTTTTAATCTGTCAGTAGCTTCTGTTTTCCAAATTTTTTGGAAAAAAATCTCACTAACACTAGAATGGTGTGCATGACAACAGATGAGACTTACTTTCAGGTTTTCTTTCAGTGTTTAGTCTGTGATTCACAGTGTTTTAGTCTGCAATATTAATGTATTGGCAGAGTGGTCCATGTGTTGTAAAGGGTATTCCTAACATACAGACTTGTCTGCAGCATCTGATATCCTTATGGTCCTTCAGACTGTGTCACTAACCTTTATCCTGGAGCCTGTTAGCCCTCTGCAATTATTTTCTTGTGTACTTTTTCTTTGTATTCAAATTCACAAAGGTATTCACCTACACCTGTATTATGTGTCTTTAGAAATGGCTTTCAAAGATGAAGGGTGTGGGGAATGTTGAGCTCAGTTGAATGTTTGCTAAGGAGTAACTTTGAACTGACAATGTCAGGGTCCAGGGCAGATAAGATCATTGTTTTCTTTCCCTGTGCTTTCCTTAACAGCTTCATTGTTACATTAGTAAAAGCTTCTAAGTATTTAAGGCATGTGAACTGAAAGATGCCATTGAGTGGAGATGTGTGAAGGGATTGCATGTGGCTTCCAATTATCTGTGAAATATTCATGGTGATAATAGTTGAGACAGAGCATGTCACAGCTTGCTTAAGTTCCTCCTCTGGCTTGTCATTTAGATTTAGTCTGCTTTTATGGTTCTATCCTGGTATTTTTTTGCTATTGATGTATGCATTTCATCTAAAATTAGTACTGGTGGCAGTAATGTTACAGAGTTCTTGTCCTCTTTTGAAATTAAAATGTATATATAGGCATATTTTCTGGTATGGTAAATAGTTTTCTAAAGGATTTGTTTCAATGTATTTGAAAATATGGAACTTATTTATGTGAAATTTATTTATGAAAATTTTATTTAATAAGAATGTATTACACAGTCTTCTCTATTTCGAAAGACCATCTTCTTTCATTGTGAGAGTATATGTTCATTATTTGTTGCAACTACATGACACTGAATTTAGACTCTAGGGTGAATTTGAGACAATATAGGCCAGATTTTTTAGTTTGTGTTTGAGTGTCAGAATAATCTGTGAGGTAACGTTGGCAGTGTTGCTAATTTTAGCTACTCTTTTATTCTCTTCTGTCACAGCCCCATGACTTTGATGAATGCAGATTTGATATCAGCGTGAATGATAGTGTTTGGTACCTCCGGGCTCAGGACCCAGACCACAGACAACAGTGGGTAGATGCAATAGAACAACACAAGGTATGTAACTTTCTGTTTTCTAATTTCCTTTCTCATTCCCTCATTAGATCAAGCATAGTGCTTGCAGAGAGTTTAAGCTTCTCTGTACAGTCATTAAAGTACTCACGATACTTGACAGGTAAAAGCTCAAGACTGAAACTGTGTGTTAAATATGTTTCAAAGAAATTGACTTGTTCTTCATAGATAAGACTTTACTGGAAGCTAGCAACTGTGAGCCTTTCTTGAGCTCTCTAGCTTGAAACGAAGAAAAGCTTTTATTATGTCTGAGTGACGTTTTCAAGGTTTTGTCCATCCTGTCGCTGATTATTGAATTGCTTCTTATCTATTCTAGATGTTAACTTGTTAGTCTTAGAGTCAATTCTCTAGGTTATCATTCTGGATTTAGGCTTCTCTTTTTCATCATTTCACTGCTTTCAGTGTATCTGATTACTGGCTTTTGTCTCTTTGTCTTTTAAGGCACTATTCTTCGTCTGCATTTTAGCTCAGCTTTCTTGATCTGTTCCGTATATCTTCCAATGAACTCAGTTTATTTCATTTTAAAAATACCTGACCTTCAAACCCTTTGGGTCAGGTAGAAAGTACATGAAACATCTATTATGTTTTCAGGTACAAGACAGGCACTGTTCCAAGGTGTAGCATTAAACTACAGTACCTAGCACAATACAGCCTCTCAATCTGGATTACACAGGTGTTACAGGAATACAAATTAAAATAGATATCCATGTAGATATGCATTTTTACCTTGAGCTTCTTGAAGTGTTGTCTATATAGGTACTGTGTGTAATTAAGAGGTTTCACCTTTTACTAGCCATTCTTTGCAATAAGCAATACATGTTCTTAAATTTAATGTGCTGCCTTTTGATAATGATTCTCTAAAAAATTATCTCAATTAGACTATTCATCCCTTTATAGCTTGGCATTTTGCCTTTATTTTGATACAGAGGTAACATTAAAACATAAGAAATTAAGTTGCAAAGGCAAGATTCTTTCCTGTAGTCTAATGAAAATATTTAAAGTTAATAGTGGAGTGTTCTTGAGGCAACAATACAGGAATTTATTCTTAGTGCAATACCTGAGAGAAATTTCTCATGAGGATACACTCAAGAAGTTAGTGGGTTGCACATCGATAGAACTGGCATTTCAAAAACTGGTTCGTAGGCTTGGTGGTCTTCAGATATGGTTTAGTGTGGTCACGGAACTTGATAGCCCTGGGCTAAAATTCAGACTAGGTTTCATTCTGCTGAGGGAATGCAGAGCTTTAACCTGAAGCTGGACAAGCATGTCTGCAAGAGAAATGCAGTCTGTGTCATTGCATGTTACCCTGTAGGAGTGAGTGATGAAAAAACCCAGATCCTGTCTTAAACTCTGCTCATCATGCTTTTTCATGCTATTTTTCTATTCCCTTTTGTAAGGCTCACCTTAACTGTTCCTGAGTTCTGAGCTGCAACTTTATGGAATTACCAACTCATAATTCAAGATTATTGAATGGTAGTAGTTTACAGTTTGCCATTGTAAGTGTTAATTTGGAATTGTTTCTCTGTACTACTAAAAAAAAAATCTTATGTTTTTCAATGCAGATTTTTTACCTGCATTAGTGCTCAGCCCTTATAATGAGGTATCTGTTTATTTTTCCTTTGTCTGTCTGTTATTACTGATTTAATTAAACTTTTATTGGTAAGCTTAAATTGTTTTATTCAGCCTCCTTGTCAGATCATTGAGGAGTACAAATTCTAGCATTCCAGAGGTGTTCTCCTTTTGTAAAGAAACCAAATTAATTATACAGTTTTTCCACTTTAAAAAATAATCTTTTAACATTCATTTAGGTTTGGACAGTTTAAACTTCCATGATTTGTAAGAATTTGATAGTTATTTAAATAAATAAATTGTACCAGATCTCTGCCTTTATGCTTAAAGATTTAGAATGAGGGGTTGGCTATTTCCACTACCTATTTTTTTTCTAATATTTAGAATTATTATAGGGATAGGGATAATGAGAACATTTTTCATTATTTTAATGAAGTTATTTTTCAGCTTATTTTTTAAAGAGTGAGGATGTTCTGGAATGTTGTAAAAACAGAAGGAAAGTATGTCTACAAGTAGGAAGTGGTAATAAGTTTTTGTATATGCAGAACTGACACGAAACAGTTCAGTTTGCATCTTGCTATCCTAAGGTAACAACACAGGACTTGACTGTTCTGAATGTTACAGCATTGCCAGTATGCGTAGTTTGCAGTTTCATGGCTATTTGGCATTTTTCTCTTTCTTTCATACTCCTTTTTTACTCTGTAGTGTTTACAGTATTTAAGGCAAATAGCAGTTGTTTCCATTCTTAAATGGAGTAGAAAATACTGTGGCGCATCACTTCTAAATAAGCCATTGAAACATTTAATATGTTAAAGTAATACATTATTTAAAAGCATCTTTTTGTATTATGCAATGAAATAGCATGAATGTCATGATCAAGACAAAGCAAGTGAAACAGCAGAAGTTACTGCAGTCTTGTAATAATAGCTTAGACTCAAGTTGAAAGTATATAATGAAATATCAGTAACTAACATCTTTCCAGTGCAACATTCTATTGTCTTCATAATACAGTAGGAGTTTCGTGTGATAAATGCTGGAGGTGTAGAGGTACATCTGTTGCTTCTAACTGATTTTAGAAAAATATACAGTTATCACCAGAAACCTTGGAAAACTGCTATATTTACACAAATAGGTGTTTGGTAGAATTAAACACAACACAGAAGTGTTCAAATCCAGTCTTCAGTCTGATTATTATTAGTGTTTCTTAAAGACTGTCTCCAAATGTCTTGCTTCTGTATTTTCATTGAGGGGTTACTGCTAAAACCTATAATTTTTATATAAATTTATATGGAAAATATTTAAGAAACAGTATAGTCTTCCAATATAACTTTGATAGGATCTGAAAGAAAATATTTTCATGGAAAATTTGTTCGAATTTGTATGAACAGCACTGAAGTGAGCCTTAGTTTTAAGCAACTCTTCATCCATCCTTAAACTTACTTCAGCTCATGCAAGTTTTATATCCAAAATCTTGATTGAAAGTAGGAGAAGATAGGCAAAATATTTCATTACATTGAAAAGTTCAGGTTTGTTTCTGCTTACTCTGAGATTTTCTGAAGGAACTTTCTGATCAGGTTACCAAACCTCAAGTAAAAGTTCCTTAACAAGCTGTTCCTGCTGGGTTCTGTTTGAGAACCAGGTTCTTCAGATGACACATAATAATTTGAACAAAATCAAGAGAGGAAATTATTTCCTGTTCTAAACAACCATTTTTTAAACCATTAGTCTACTGCTGCATAAAGTATTTTTTTTTCAAGTTCTTAGTTGCTTACTGAGTGGGTAGGTAGTTCTGGTAGGCTGCTTAAGCTATTTGCTAACAAAAGTGTGTTTGTGAGACTTAATGTAGCATGTCACAAGGTTGTTGATCAGAGTAAGAAAAATAGACTGAAACTTGGACTGTGTTTCATTGTGCTCCAAACAAAGAGAACACTGATTTAAAATAAATTCTATATTAAATATGAGTATAAGCAGACACAGAAAAACTTCATGCTTAGCAGAACCAATGAGTAGCTGATGGGTGAGAAATGTAAAACAGCTTATGTTCAAGCATAAAAACCATTAGAATTTGCAGGGGGGTTTATAATTTTTTTTTCTTGTATTGAGATTCCTGAATCCTTATTACATTAAGTGTTTCAAGTGTAGGCATGAATCTCAAAGTTTGACTGTGAAAGGCATCAGGCCGCTATTTTCCAAACCTGATTGACCTATGTGCCTTTTACAGGGATGAAGGGACCTGTTCCCCGTAAATGAAAGTGGCCTGTCTCCCTCAGTAAAAATTTTGCCTGGAGTGATTACTGCTTTATTGTTTTCATTCTTAACTAGGTACTGGGGAAGCAGTTAGCTGGTTAGAATAGGATTATACAGAAACATTGAGAAGAGTAAAACCTGTATCTCCTTTTTTAGCATTTTTTCCCCAAATAGGGGGAGGAGACATGGCAACCTTGGGGTCAAAGATAGTTTAGTTTTTAAGTAATTCTAATTTTGTGCAGTTCTTTGTATACTGCAGCTTGTTTCTTGAAATGCCAGTTGTCAAATCGAGTAAGATGCTTTAGATACCATTTTTGCGTTGTTTAAGTGCAGATCTAGTTTAAATGGTGGGAAAAACACAAAACACTAGATTTGGCAGTCTGCTAAATTCGAATTTAAGAAAAAGTTAAGTAATTATTAAAGCAGTTGATTAATATTGTTTACATTTTTGATACATTTTTGATACATTTTCAAACAAGTAACCTAGAATTGAGCTGTTTAGTTGTGAGGTGTTTATTTTCTGACTGTTGATCTTAATTCATAAGTTAATTTAGAAGACTGCAGAGCAAACTTTGAACAGCATAATTTTGATTGCAGTCAATAAGGGCACTTCAGGATATTGTTGTGAGAAAATTCAAAACCTGGAAACATAGTTGGCCTGAAATTTTTAGAAAATTCTTGTTAACCACAGAAAATGGAGTTCCTTTATTCCAAGTAACCTAAAAAATGCTAGCATTACCTTATCTATAAGGTGTTAAGAATCATTAATTTCACTATTATGGTCATCTGCCTGTTTTGTTTTCCCCTGTCAATGCACTGTTCTAAAAGAATTACTGAATATGGTGTTACACATTGAAAAATATTGCTGCTAACAGTAATTGTGATGTTGAAGCAGAAAAGGCAGCCAGGGGTAGAGGTGGGTTTTTGCTAGTATAACATGACTTCAAAACCATTCAAAAGCAAAAGTCCCAATGGATGAAACCAGAGCACCACAAGGTGCACTGGAGGATCATCTTAATAACAAAGTAACCCACAGAGTACCTACCCAGAGCTAGCAGATCCTCCCTCTACCGGATCTAGTTGTTCCTGTTCTGAATGTTTGAGTTAATGTCAGATTGCTTAAATCTGTTGGTAATACAAATCAGCTTCTGGATAAACCAGGTGAAGGACTTCAGGTAAAATATTGAAGTAAATATTGAAGTATTTATGAACTAAAATTGCTTTCTAACTTTTTGTTATTTCTCTTATGAACTTAAGTATAAGAGGTTATGCACAAGTAACTTCTATTAACTCAGAGGAAGCCTTAAATTTAACTTCAAACTTGATTATAAGCACCCAGATTTTCTCAGTTCCCAGTTTTTATTCTGTAATTGGAATCTGTCACCTTCAGACTGAGATCCAAGTGCATCTACCTGTTCCTTCAACCTATAAATGCCTTAAAATATTTCACATTAACTATACTTAAAGTCAAGCTTTTGTTTGAATACTGTATGTAAATACTGATCTATGAGATTATTTTATTTAGCTGTTCCAAGAAAACATTGAAAAATGCAAATAGAGATAACTTTCTCATAGTAATATTTTACTAGCAGTGGGTGCCAGAGCAAAAAAACTTGACCCATTAATCAGGTCAGAAACCAATATCAGAGTTTCAATTAATGAAATAATGAGCTTGGATTGTCAGCAAGACGGGGAGGGTACAGAAAGGTAGTAAATATTTAACTTGTCCACAGGCTTTCAGCAATTGTAAGTAGAGCTGTGACATTCTATAAAGACAGGGTAGTTTTCTCCTTTTTTACACATCTCTAATCCTGCCCTAGGATGAATTTAATATATCGATAATGACAATAAAGACATGCAAATAAATCACTCCAAATCTGTTGCCACTCTGGACTGAAATTAATAAGATAATTTAGAATGAATGGTACATACAGAGAAATGATACAGGAACATTTTGACTCAGCATACTAATGTAAGAAACTTTTTAAATTATACTAAATGAGAAGTATCAATTTCTGCCATTAGTAAATGGTTTTGTACATTAAATCTAACATTCCTATTTTCTGACAAACCATTGAGGAGCTGCTGGACCAAGTAGCTTAGATGTTTGTGTAGACTTTTAGTGCATATTGAAATGCTGCAAATAGTCTTCAGAAGTATTTTGATATTATGACTTTTATAATTTAAATTTTTTTTTATCAGCTTACTATATTGTTTACTAGTCGCTGTCAATTTCTAGCAGTGGTAAATATTCTAATAGTGATGAGTGAATGTAAATTATAAATACAGTCTTGTTAGTTATTTTAAAAACTTTACAGTGGTGTAACTTCAGGTATATCATCTAGGAGGGAGCAACAGGAACAGTGTCTGTTGCTATTTCTCCCTCTACTTCCTCTCTTGGAGTTCAACTGTTTCAATAATGTGTGGTTTTTCAAGTATTTGCTTCCTTAGCAATTGTTGCTGAAGTCTGAAAAGGACTGTGGCTCCATAATATTTTAATTTTTTGGTATTTCATACTAATGCAAGTTCCTCTGGCCATACTTCCACCTGTACCCATTCACAAGTAAGGCTGACGTAAGTGGAAGCAACAGTGCAGATGAAGGAAAGCATGGGATATATGAGAGTAGATATAGATTGTTCAATTTCGGTTTTATTAATCAAGTTCATAATGAGGATTGTGGGTGTGTGATGATGAGACCTCCTTTTGCCCATGTTGATATCCATGTCCTAAGTGTTAGAATAAGTTTCTTAAGTAATCTTGATGTCAACTATTGTTTCCTGTTAACCTGATTTGGATTTCCTTGTTCTTTTGTCTGATGTCCTGCAGTCTAAATATTTCTGTTTAATGCTGACATGGATTGTGTAGTGTACACTCTTACTGCTTTTGTGGTAATGCATTTCACTCTAAAAGCTAGTGACCCACTCTCACTGTGGCATTGTGAGGCTCTGGCTTGCAGCAGTAGTGCAACTTGCCTGAAAGGAGGCTGGAAGATAGCATTCAGACACCTATGTTAGCCTGTAAAAAGCTGTTTTAAAGGCCTGTTTAGAAGACTGAAATGTATAGGCAAGTCGCTGATGAGTGGCAGAGACACACTTAAAGGTGTTACAAAAACACCCTGTACTAGTTTGAAACTAAAAAGTCATGAACTGTTGCTCAAGCTTATGCAGGAACTTAGATGTGTTTCTGTTGCTGTTTCTGTTACTGTTGTGTGTTGATGTTAAATATATAAGTGAAGTTCTTGTGTGCTCACATTTGACATCTACCAGCAAAGCTGAATTTGAAGTGTGTGCAAAACTGCTCCTTGATAACTAAAAAACAAAATATGTTCAAGCACATATTTCTGAACTTGGCAGTAGTAAGCTTATTTTGGATTTTGACCAGAACCTTAGGCAGAGTGGGAAATACATAGGAGAAGGATGTAGCTGTCTCAAGTCTGAGCACCTTGTTTAACTTTTCAAATTAATTTGTCCTTCAGTCATGAATACTGTGTTTTTCTTTTTGCTCTTTAGTGACATGTGAGTAGTATAGAGATCAGCCAAGAAATAAACTGAAGTACTGTCCTAAAGGAAGAGTCATAAAGTTCATTGTAATTCTTCCCCTAATATGAACTAAAGTCATCCTTACTAGGTGCTGTTTCACTCTAAGTTAGATTGGGAAGTGTTGTAACAGTAAGGGCTTGTGGATTCGTTTTAGCCTGTTTCTGCTATCAAAGGAATTTCTTGCCATCCTCCTAAAATATGAGTTATCCTTTATTAAGAAGTCTTGCAGTAAATCTAGAGAGATTGTTCTGTTCACTTCTGAAACACCTTAAATCTCTTGTCTTTTTCTGTTGGAACAGTTCCCCATTCCTCAATTCTTGTTCATGTTGTTCACAGCTTTCTGATACCTTGCATAGCTGTTTTCCAAACTCAGTCCTCATCTTTCTATGAAGTATAGCACCAAAAGAGAACTCAGTATTCCCGCTAGGATCCTATACGTGTTGTATAGAACGTAGGATTGTTTTGTGGCTCTGGTATGCTACCATTTTGCAACACCATGAGTTTTTTAACTTACCCCTCTTGTGAACCACTAAATCTGTTTCATCTCTAGAACTATCTGCAGATTGTTATCTGTCCTGTACTTATGCAGTACAATATTTCCTATAACCAAGTAAACTTTGAACTCAGTTTTTCTCCTGTGTACATAAGTTTTAATTTTGTGCTCTTCTTCCATCAACTTCAATCATTCCAGACCAGCTGCCTTGGGTAATAATTATTGTGCTGTGTGGGTTTGGTTCAGTTTCTTCTGTGATTGTGCTTCTTCTCATGCTTTGTAAAGTATGGGGTCTGTCTTCATGAAGAAACTGCTAAATAATCTAAACTCAGTTCACAGCTGTTACTCTGTTGTGAGCTGCTTATCTAAATCTGAAGCTCTACATATATATGCACTTAAAACAATTTTAAATACTTGTATCCATGAAAGCTGTGATCACCTATATGTTCCTAATTAAAAAGTGTTCTCGCCCGTCTAGTCAGACCATTAACAGGTAGTCTTCATAGTCTTAGTAGAGGTCTTGAACTCTCCTCTCAAGCCCCTGCCCCCAAAAGGTAGTGAACTTATTTGACATGGCTTACTCCTATCTTTTCCTGAAATTAGCTAAATATACTAATTTCTTAAATATTCAAATGCACAGAAAGGTTAAAGTACATTTTTCATCACTGCATAGCCAGGCTGGTGAACCAGGATGTTCTGAAATAGCTAATGGGTGCCTGAAAATTACAGTTCACATTGCAAATTAGCAGAGCGTTGCCTTTTGGGTGCAATACTGTGTGAAGGAAAACACTTGCCAAAGTGCTAACTCAGTATCAAATAATGTGAAAGGCTTGTGACACTACCGCTCCACTAAGCTGTTAAGAGTATGTCAGTCAACATTTTTGCAGTGCTGTTTAATGAAGGGTGATATACATGAAGTATATCTTGAAGTAAACTTAGGCTCGAGACTAAGGCTTGGTCTTGAGGTGACCAGAACTCTAGAAGAGTCAACTTGTAGCTGGCTATGCAGTAAATAGCCAGTCTCATTAACAATGCCATAAACAGGTGGGATTCCAGTAATAAACTCAGAAGTGTTATTTATTCACTTTGTAAAAACCGTGGCAGATCATTTTGATAGTGTATACTTTCAAATAATAATAGAAGTAAGGGAAATGTCAAGGTTTGTCACCAGCAGAATGACATACAGTTATTCCTAGGAGTCTGAGTTCTCCATGGCAGAGTGGTAGCATGTTTTACAAGGTCTCCCTGAAAACAGTATTGTTTGTTGAGAGAGACTTACGTCAAGCTTGACTTCGGTGATAAACGTCCCTTCCAATTAAGGTAAGCTCTTGGTGTCAAGAACAGAAAGTAGAGAGCTGCAATGTAAAAGTAGTGAGTGGTTAAACAGTTCAAATACTGTAAGCTGCTTACTCAGAATTATTACTCATCACCTCAAAAAATACTGCGCATTAGCAGCTTAATAGAGAAGTCTTGGGTGCTCTGTATGCCTCAGTCTACCAAAGCTGATCTTTTTTGTTTTCTAGAAGAACTTTTTAGGAGGTGGATTTTCTTCTGTGAGCTTTCATTACAGTGAAACTCAATGAGGTGATATTAATAGATCATAGTTAATCCCCTTGCTGCAGGGAGGAGCACTCAACTGCATGGGTGGAGTGCGCAAGTACCAATGAGATGTAGTAACATTGAACAGAGGTAACATTTTGGCACTTTTGAGAGGCACACACTCCACCACTATCCAGTGAAACTCCTGAAAAAGAGAGTATCCAGCTGCTAATGTGACTCTAAAGAACTGATGGAATTCGTTTGAAAACACAACATGGCTTGTGGCACCTCCTCTTTTAATTTAATGTCCTTGCCATTTATCAGAATCTCTTAAGGTATTTTTTCCAATATAATTTTCACTGTAGGTCAGCAAAAAGATCCTTTTTTTTTCTCTGAAGACAGATCAAGCATGAAAATATGCATTTGCTGTTATTTTAATGTTATCTGTGTATAAGCTGACTGCAGAGGAAAACAAAGTCATGCTCTTGAGCATACCTATTTTAAATAGTAGATGAGAAAGAAGGGGTTTAATATTCAACTGCTACTGTTTAAATATCCCTTATTACTTGGTATGAACATCAGCATCAGAAAACTGGGGGAATAGAGGGTCAAATAGAGAAGGGTGTCCGTCTTTCTACCCCCTTGGTAATCTGGAATAACTTGTGAGGATTTGTGTATTACTGTAAAATTGCTTGCTTAAGCACACAAATACACTTGAGGCTGCTCAGCTGCTAAGAATTACTTGTCCTGATATACTGTATGATGGTGGTACTGAAACTTGTCAATGTTGTAAGAAGCTATGCTTTAAGGGAAAGATCAGATGGATTACTCAAGTTGTAATTCCTTTGCTGTCAATAACAGAGGGTTCTTTCTTTAAAATTGAATTAAATATTAGTTAAATTTCAGTGAGGGAAACTAAGCTTGGATAGGTCTTGTGCATTCCATTACTTTAGCACTGGTATCAGCAGGAACTAATACATATGATAGTGCACGTCATTTGATGTTGCTAAATTTGCTAAGTGCACTTATTGCTGAAAACTGTGTATTTCCTGAAAGAAGACTTTAGGGGAATGCCAGTGAATCAGCAGTTTCAGTTGACTGACTACACAAGTGTGATTGCTGCAGCAAACCTAAATGTTGTCACTTCCAAACTGCTGAAACTTCCCTTTCAGGACTGAAAACAATAGTTCTTTGTCTGTCTTGGCACCCTTTTGCCATTCTTGGGCCCATGTTTGAACAGCAGCTCTTAAATTGCAACTTTATTAATAAGTACTTACAGTTAGTACTGTTTAAAGCTGGACTAAAGCTTTGTCCATTCCAGCCCAACACGCTTGATTAATTATAAACAAAGCAGATTGTTTCACTTTGACCAACCCAGTCTTTCTTTGCCTGTGTGTTCCAGTTATGTTTCATAACAATTACTTTGACTTTGAAAAGAGATATTATAATTCTCTGAAGAATGCATCCTTGTGGGGTGTAGGCCTGAGTATGTAATTGGGCATGGTCTGAGCAGGAGGTGGTACTAGAAATCTTGCATCCTAGTCATTCTATGTTTAAAAACGACATTTTTAAAATAGCAGTTAACTCTTCCTTGCTTGTGTTACAGTATTTTCTGCTTCCCAGCAAAAGAATTCCTCTGTCTTGAAACGGTTTCTTTTAACCAGATGAAGATTTTTTTTGCCTCAATTTGCTGGTTTTCAGACTTTCAAATGTAAATAAAAGGTCTGGTTAAATTCTGTGTCCTTCAAGTTTTGCTTTATTTTTGTGCAGTTCAAAAAGTACAGCATCTACTTATTTCCATGCTTGTTTCTACCTGTCCCCAAATATACCAATCAAAGTTAAGCAGAAAATATATAATTCATGTGCTTAGTGATATTTAGTGAATTTGAGGAAATCTGTTAGGTAAACCTGTAAATTTTGCGAAGTGCAAAGAAAGTGCAGAGATAATAGCAAGTTAGACTATAATTCCTGTAATCTAATCAAGCAATACATAGGACTTAAGGCTTGTGCAAGTATATCTGATTGATCTTCAGTGAGTTACTGGACCAGTTTGTGTTTTAATTCTTGAAAAGAGGCCATCATGCTGACTAGACACATCTTCAACAGGTGAAGAGTGTTCAGCTGACAATATTAGTCATACATAGTCTCTCTTGGAGTATCCACCTGAGTAGACAGAACCTGGAGTAAAAAACGTGCTCCGTTATGGGTTTGAACTTGATCATGTGGGGAGAAAGTGTGAGATATGTGAATCTGAAGCTGCATTTAGGAGAAAAACTTGTGTTACACTTTACTGGAAGGGTTGTCTGCCCTCCTTGTTGATTTATAATGTCTTGATATAAGAGCCCTGTGTTACACAGCAAATCTGCCGTTTTTCTTTACTGTTCTCAAGTGTGAGGCAGATTTGAATCTCGAGTGCTTTTGGATGTAGATACAATAGCTTCACTTTTGTGATTTCTATGGCTGCTGCTTTTTCAATGCCTGAACTGGACTATAAGCAGATCTGACAGAATATGAAAATCTGGTGACAAAATATGCATTTTGTCACTGCCGTGCAGAATGGTCAGGAAACAACACCTTACCTGCCATCAGGTGGGAGTTTCCCTTCCCTCACTTCACAAGGGGGTTAAATCAGCTTTTAGTGTGTTGCAGTTCAGAGCAGTTAACAGCAAGAATATTTGTGTCACACCCCCATATGCACACTGGGATGTCTGCAGGCAATAGCATCAGTTTCAGTTTGTCAGCTCTTAACACGTGTAGCTTTCTCACAATGAATTATTCAGGGCTACACTTCTGTGAGAGAACCAACAATGGGATTGGACTTCAGCAGCATGTAGAAAATTATGAGTCTCCAAAACAATTGATTATGTGCATACTGAATGTGTTTCTGCAGTTGCCTAGGTTTTTTGTAGTAGAGTGTGCAAGTAAGGCACACAGAAAAGGCTCTACAGCTTATACAAAACAGTCATGCTGTCATGAAATAAGATAATTTACTTACTATAGAAGACTTGAGTTAAAATAGGCACTAAACTGCTTGTTTTATTATACTGTTCTCTAGCTAATGCTTATCACAGGGAGGTTTTTGTGTTGGTGCCAGCACTGTACTGGCACCCTTTATCTTGTTCATACTTTTGACTCCTCTGGAAAGCAAAGTAAGACCAGAATGGTGTCACAAAGCTTAGTGCACAGCCTAATAAGGACCAACAGTATTACAATTCTGTGTAGAACTCATAATAACATTTATCTTCAAAGTCTTGAATATTTTAGGGCTAAGATTCTTTGATTTGCTTTTTTTCTAATGTACTAGAAGCAGTCTTTTGTGAGCTGTTTTCCAAATAGTTTCCAGATTTTCCTTGAAGGGCAGGGTAGGTCAGCTTATTGTAGAGACTTGTGCTGTGCTTCAAGTTGTTTTTCCTATTACACAGAGGGTGTTGGCTTTCAGCAAATAAAAGCAGTCTGTTTCTTCTTGCATCAATGAACAATGATAGTGCGGAGGTTGTTTTTGTATTGGCAAGTGAGTTTAATATCTTTGCTGATGTGTTTGTTAATATTATATGTAATATCAGTTAATATTTTAATTTTAATTTTCAAAGACTAGTTTTCTGAAAGTTGCATTTTATAAAACAGTTTGACAAACTCCTAAATAAGCCTGTATAAACTTAAGTGTTATGAATAAACAATTTATTTCAGATTAAATGTGTCTATCATTACTTCATGACTTTTAATGGGTTTGGTAGACTTTAACTAAAACTTTGTTTCTTCTGATGCTTCTCAGTGTGAGCATACATACAGGGAAAAGTAGTTTGATGAGGGCCTACTTAATGTATAACCTGTATATGAAGAAATCCTGTGCCTGTTTATCTAGCTGGTATATAAAAGTGCTTTTCATGACGAGCTGTGTGTTTGCAGACTAATGGCAGAGCAGCTGAACGTAAAGTCTTCTACTTGGACATGGTGCTTGAGACAGATGTGCCAAATTTTCTCTGTTTCAAGTATTAAATGTTTTCTTAAAGCTAAATTATATTGGCCCAACTACTTCCTGTTAGATGAAGTTCTAAAAAATCTGAGGCATAATGTTTGTCAGATTGATTTGGTACTATGTCTTTGGACAGTCTTAATTGAAAATGAGTGTGTTCTTTGTTGGGTCACTGTTTTGAACTGGCTGAGAAGTGTGACTTCAGAATAATTTCTTTGATCTCAATTACAATTTCTAATTCACTGTCATCCATTCACGGCTAAATGTCATTGTTGCTACTTGCATGCTGTCTGGAAAACTTTATCCTAACTAAGCAGTGTGTCTCAAATGTAATTATAAAGGCTAAAGGTAAAACTGCTCTGGTTTTAATTGTCTACCAGGAAAAGGAGGTTTCTATGCCCCGGGAATGAAGCAGAAAGAGGGTAAGGGTTACTATTGGTCTTTGACCAACAGTAACCTCCAGCCGTGTCTGTTTCCTTTTCACTGTTTCCCTCTGGTGGTCACACACGATACTGACTTGAAGATTAAACGGTTGAACTGGTACTAACACAAAGTAGTATGAGTGTATGCCAACTTCATTTTCCCAGTCCTGACCTGTTGGACCACAGAATGCTGTGAAACCTTGTGACAGGAGGACATACTCTCATGTTTTGAATTGCTGATTCACCAAGGTTTTGAAAATTACCTGAATTTTTATCCTTTTAGATATCCAAATGTGTCTTTTACATGAAATATATGAAGCTTTCAAGTTAGATAAACTCATAATCTAAGTTTGCTTATAAAGATTTTGATGCGAGATCTGCTTTATATGCATATCTTTCCCGTTCTGTATCTGTGACTAGGTCTTACATCTAAACATTGGAAGTATTATCCCTTTAGTGTTTTTGTTTTATGTCATGTTAGACCTGTTCTTAACCCGTAACTGAAGTGGGAATTATAGAATGATGTGGTGTTATTCTTTGTAAAAAAATAGTTTCATGTAACTTTTTAAAAATCTTGGTAAGCCATCATATACCAAGTGTTTCACAGACTTGCTAAGATTGAAAATGACTTTCAGTATTTTCACATTCAGTTGTCAACCCAGCACCACTACGATGTTCACGAGTAAACCATGTCCTCAAATGCCATATCCACACATTTTTTAACACTTTCAGGTATGGTGACTCCACCACTTCTCTGAGCAGTATGTTCCAGTGCTTTACAAGCCTTTCCATGAAAAAAATTTCATAATGCCTAAACTAAACCTCCCTTGCTGCTACTTGAGGCCATTTTCACTTGTCCTGACACTTGCTACTTGGAATAGGAGACTGACACCTATCTCACAGCCTCCTTTCAGGTAACTGTAGAGAGTGATAAGGTCTCCTCTGAGCCTTCTTTTTTCCAGGCTGAGCTACCCCAACTCCTCCAGCCACTCCTCATCAGACTTGTGTTCTAGACCCTTCACCAGCTTCATTTGACTTAAGATCTTGTAAATGTTGTTTCCTGTGTAGGCTGGGGCAGACATCCCAGGGAGAGTATGAGCATGTTGGTAAGTCATGTAGAAAAAAAAAATCAGAAGGGGGAAAGTTTAGCTAGAACTCAGTGTGGTCACTGCTGTATAAGATGTTTTTACGAATACATTAACAACAAAAGGAGGGCCAAGGAAAACCTCCAGCCATTACTAGGTCTGTGGATGGGGAACACTGTCACCAAATACAAGGTACTTAATGCTTTCTTTGCCTCAGTCTTTAACAGAAAGATCAAATATCCTCGGGGCAAGCAGCTGCCTGAGCTGCTAAACAGGAATGGGGATCAGAATAGACTTCCTTAGGAGGAACTGACCTTCCATGTCACTTAGCCACATACAAGTCTATGGGGCCAACTGAGATTCACCCAAGAGAACTGAGGGAGCTGATGAAATATCTTTCCAAGCCACTCTGCGTCACGTATGATCAATCCTGGTTAACCAGGGACATGCCAGATAACTGGAAATTTGCAAGTGTTGTGCCCACCTACAAGAAGAGTCAGAAGGAGGATTTAGGGAACTGCAGCCTGTGAGCCTAATCCTGGTGACCTCAGCACTGGGGAAGATTATGGAACAGAGTGTCTTGAGTGTGATGACTGGCACATACAGGACAACCAGGCCATCAGCCCTGGATTTGTGAAAGGCAGGTCCTGCCTGACCAACCTGATCTCCTTTTATGACAGGGTGACCTGCTTAGTGGGCGAGGAAAGGCTGTGGATATTGTCTGTCTAAGCTTCACTAAAGCCTTTGACACAGTTTTCTCACAGCATTATCCTGGAGAAACTGGCAGCCCATGGCTTGGACAGGTGCACTGTTTGCTGGGTAAAGAATTGGCTGGATAGTCGAGACCAGAGAGCAATGATGGATGGAGTTACATCCAACTGGTGGCTAGTCACCAGTGCTGTTTGCCTGGGCTCAGCACTGGGGCCAGTTCTGTTCCGTATCCTTATAGACAATCTGGGTGAGGGTATCAAGGGCACTCTCCCTCAGTTTGCTGGTGACAAGTTGGGTGGGAATGTTGATCTGGTGGAGGGTAGGAAGGCTCTGCAAGTCGGACATTGGGAATAATTTTTTCACTGAACGGGTGGTCAGGTATTGAAATGGGCTGCCCAGGAAAGTAATGGAGCCATCATCCCTGGAGGCATACAGTAAAGTCTGTATATGGCATTTAGTGTTATGGTCTAGTTGGCATGGTGGTATTGGGTCAAAAGTTGAACTAAATGATCTTGGAAGTCTTTTCCAACCTTAATGATTCTGATTGTTTTCTACTTGTCATGCAGACTGGTTGAGTTTGTCCTTATCAGCCTTCAGAACGCTGATACTTTATATTCAATATGTTCCTCTTTTGTTTAAAATTAACCTTTGGACAGAATTATTGCCTAGATAGTTTGATCTTAACATATGGATTTTTATGTTGTCAAATTGATCTATGATTAGAAATGCATGTAAAACTTCTACTGATGGCAGAATGCTGTTGCATAAAGAGCTTTAAAACCAGACTGGGCTTTGTTTTAAACAAAGTTTGGTTTGGCTCCACAGAAGGACTAGTTTTCATGAATCTTCAACCCTGGACAACTTGAGGAATCTGGAGCTGTATCACAAACGTGACAAAAAGTTGCATGTCTTGGAGTCCTTATTTCACATAACTTTTTTGGTTCAAGTGTGTAATAGGTCAGGGAGCCTCTGTTGTTTTTGAGGGAAGTAGGTGTTAAGAGCTGACAAGGGCTACAGCAAGAAGGAAATAAGAATAGGTAGTAGGTTTTGAAAGTTAAGAAAATTGTGTTAAGTTTAATAGGGTGTGAGATGCAAAACAAATGTATTGAAAGTAAACCTTTCTTTTTCCCCACTTTTTCCCAAATTACTATTAGGAGAATGCAATTTAAACAGCATGTGTTCTGATGTATTTCCTTAGGGTGTAAGATAGTTTTCCTTAAATTCATTGTGAAATGTATTACGGAATTCAACACTTCCAACTTCTTCTACCCTCCAGTTCTTGCTATATATTACATACTCAGGGATATGCCAGCCATTTGATGGAGATTTCTATTCTGATGGCTAAATGAACGTTTAAGGATTTAGTGGAAGGGAAAAAAACCAGTCTGTTTCCAGATTTAGCAGTGAGAAGATAACTGCTAATTGCACTAGGTGAACAAGGTACTTTGTGGGTTTTGCAGGAGCATTTGCTTTGGTAGTTTTTCTTCTTACTGATAAGAAGCATAGGTAGCTAAGCATATTTTTCTGGTGATAGATATGTTCTGTGTTGCAGTAAAGGTTTTTGTAGTCCAGTTCTTTTAGTGCAAGTAAAAACCTTGCCTGCACCTGTACTTTGAATCCTTAGGTTTCTTATTAGGAAAATGTTTATTCCGATTAATCAAAGTGTAGGCCTCTCAAGTCCATATTCAAGGCTCAGGCTTGCAACAAGTACCATTTCACAAAGGTGAAAGAACCCCATTGCTGTTTAACCATGCTCTTCCAAAATCTCATTATGGTCTTTAGCCCAAGATTTTTCACCATAATACTGATGGTGGATGTGTTTTTCTAGTTCTACAGACGTGATATTAATGTAATACTTAACTATCTTCGGTTAAAAAAAAACCTAAATCAGCAACTGGAGTAAGAGGCAGTCTCTCCTTCCCTGCCGTTTTGAAGGATAAGTAGGATTGCCTAAATGCTTGTTAACTATGCACATGGTGTATGGCTTAGTCTCCTTGCCCTGTCGGGCTGGGTTATCCCTATGCGCTCAGTCCCGGCAAGGCGCGGGCTTTCCCTCCACCTAGTGGATGTTCCATACGAGAGCCGGTTTTTGCAGCGGCTTTTCCTACTGCTTCCTGGCTCTCTGCCTTAGTTAGCACTTATGCATTGACCGTGACAACACTCCCTTCTGAATGTTACACATCGTGACGATGTAACAATATTTAGTATGACTATTTTGCAATTTTGTATAGTTGCTGAAAGGATCGATGTGACTAGTGCTTGCACTTGGGATGGGAACTGTTATTTTTAAAGGGACAGTTGCACAAGGGCTAGCCTTAAACCGAGATCAGACAGTATGTAATGGAATTAATTCATTCTTTAAAATCGGTAGCTATTCCTACTAGTTTTCAAAGCATGAAAACAAGTAACAACACTTACTTAGGTGCATTGGGAACTGAGGCCAGAACATCAGTGCTCTTTCTGCCAGTGTCTAATAGAATGAAATTGATTAGTTCTCGTATTACAATACAGACCTTACCTGTCCCTTTCCTGACAGCCCAGATTCATGGGAGGGAGAAATGTAGCATCTCCCAGTCTTGCTTATAATCTCATGAGCCTGGAGTACAAGCTGCTTTAGTTTTGTTACCAAGTACACTAAGTGTTGCAGTTGTTGTCAGCTTGGGTTTTGGTACTTCTGCTCAGTGAAAAGTTTTATTTTTATACTTACTTTTCATCTTGGAATTCCTGGCATTTCCTCCTGTGCACACGGTATGCGTATTTACTATGGAATTGTAACATGTATCACTGCTGGAGGAAAGTTAGGTCTACATGTCTTTCCTTGTTTTTGCAGTTGCAAAAAACATCAGATTAGAAGCTCTTTCCTTTTAAATAGTCATCTGCACTGTGCTTGGGAGGGCTGTGGGTGGGGAATCATCATCCAGCTGCCCTGACCTGGATTGTGGAATTTCTATCTCTGCCTTCCTGCTAACTACTACCTTGGTTTTGCAACCTAAAATTTCCATTATCAGAGCTTCAGAACAATTGAAAAATCAGATCTACAGTCACATGATGATTGCATCTTTAATTTCAGTCCTATGAAATGCATCCTGTACTGCCCTACCTGTGGTGTCTGTTGTGTTCTTACTGTTTGCAGTAATTTCCTAGGGTAGCCATGCCTTGGCTCATCCTAGTACTAACCCTTCCTTCTGTAGCATTTGCAGCAAGTCTAAAAATTGCCTTTGGAACATAGTTGTTTTACAGAGCTCTGCTTCTTTTCCACCAAGCTTTTCGTAGTACCTTCCAGCTCGTTTGTGTCACTACTTTTCTCTGTATTCTGGTTTTTTTCATAAGATATTGTGGCTTGATCTCTTGTATGTTTGAGTGGGATTTTCACAAATACTGTAGAGATTGAGATTAGAGTTACTGTGTCCTAGTGTCTGTTCCATCACCTTCTGGGTGAGCTGTATGCCTTAGAGGGAGGAGCTGCCTGCTGCTTGTGTTATGTAAAGTAATAAATAATTTATAATGCTAACTGAATATATCTGCCTTGGTGAACAAAGGTGCAGTGAAGTGCTTCATAGGCGCTAAATTGAGACTTAATCAAAATAATTCTCTGAAGACATGTGAGAATAATTTGCTTTATTTGATTTTTAAAGTGGGAGAACTTTGCTGTGAGTCTGTGCTTTATTGAAGGGTATTATTTTCCACTTAAGGATCAGTCTGTGCAGTAACAGAGATCTGCAATATGATTCTGCTAATACTTAGCTTTTTTTATTGAAAGCAGCTTTTTTGACGTACTGCCTTGTTGCTGATACTAGCATCTGCTCCAGTTAAAGGATCACATGAAGCTTTGGATCATGTGGCTCTTTCCTCTCGTCTGTTGTAACAAAAGGATTAATGGATTTCGTGCATTGCCTTAGAAAGCTGAAGGTGTTACAATTACTATCTAATGCCAGTTTTAATGTAGCTTTGAAGCTGTGATGTATGCATGGAATTTCAAAGAACTGCATCTTTTTACCGAGCATGGCAATTTGGCATTAGTGCTTGATGGTATGAATTGATACGACTTCTACGAGTAATTTTGTTTTCAAGCAGAGACTGTTGATTTCTATCATATGAACTCTACCGGCTTTTCCAGTTTTTATCTTGGGAAATTAAAATTTGTATAAACAGAAGAAATTTTGTCTACATTCCTCTTCTCAATGTAAATGATTATTTCTGCAGTGATTAGTTAACGATGATGTGCTTTGCAAGACATAAATGCGGCAGTGACCTGCTCTCGTTTAGATGTTGCGGTAGTAGAATGGTGGGGCTTTGCATGATTCATGCTTTCTTTGTGTTCATCTGCCTGCATGTGTCTGCTGTGAGCAGGATGCCTTGTCTGAGCATCAGTTAGAAATGAGTACTTATTTTCTAGTTCGTGTGAAAAATAAGTATTCTCAATGTAATTTTTTTTTTCTCTTGGCTATTTGAACATAATTGTCTGACACAGTTTTGTGAACGTGGTCTATAAATGCACATGCTTTTGATTCATGACGTGTGCTGTTCAGTCTGTTCTTAATGCCTGCTGAACTTGCCTCTCGATAACAAATAGTTAATTATGTTACACTTTTCTATTGGTAGACTTTGCAAGCTAATAGCTGTATCCATATCATTGTGTATGCTTTTATGTGTATGATTCTGAAGCATGGATAAATTTAATGGAATTAATAATCATAAGCATAAGTGGCAGTGAAATAAATATTCTACTGAAAAGGTACCTTAAAGAAATCAAGCTTTTACATATTGATGTGGAAAGAAGGATAGGGTTGTTTTCTTTCACCTTAAGCTTTTAGTTTGTGAACTAAATTAGCTGAGCATTGACTGTATGCATAATATTGGGAGAAAAGGATTTAATTCAGATGTGAAATATAAGGCGTCAGATTTTCTAATAAGTTTACATCTATTCTTGAAAGTTCTAAAGAAGGACTATAAAGGTGTGGCTTTGACTAAATCTCAAATTAAAAAATCCAGAAATTTTACTTTGTAAGCTTAAAGCGAGGTCTTACATAGGTGTGTCTTTCTCACTTAAAGGACAAAATCAGAAAATGTTTGCTATCCTTAGTTAAAATACTCCAACCTCAATGAAATTAATATTTTGGCTACATTTTAAAATTGATCTGTTCTTTAGGCCATATCCTATTATAACGAAGTTTTGTTATCATTTCTAGTGTGTACAATTCAGAGAAAATTGAGTCAATTTTCACTGTCAAACTGACTATAATAAAAACATATTGGGTCATCTTAAGATTTCTGGCATATACTTAAATAAATATTGAAAGTACTGATTAAACAGTGAAGTCTTTGTATATTTGTGTTTAAAGAAAATTTTAAAAGAAATGTTTCAAAGTGTTGGGTGGCTCTTGTAAAATGTTCTTTTCAAATTTATGTTTATTAAATGCTTTTGAAACAAAGCGTTTAATGCCCAAACTCTTACTTGTGACTCAGACATAGATACTTCATCCCACTTCATTCAAATTCTTAACCTACACTTCAAACAACTCTTTACCTTTCTCTGGTTTTTAAGTTATCCACGCTCTCCTGCCTTCTCAAAGCATGTACAGCTTTCAATTTTTCCATAAAATATACAACAGCTGGAATTTCATCATTGCTTCTTGTTTGTTCAATACAATTTATTTTATCTCCCCTCTCCCCACCCTATTTGAGTTTTGGTGCTATTGCAGAATTTATTTCTGTCAAAAGTCCTTCACAGTTGTCTCTGTCTATTTGATCAAGCTCATCTACTAACAGTATTTGATATATTATTCTGAACCATCTGTTTATTGCTTACATTCTCTATCAGGATTTTTCATCTCCTTTGCTATACACATCATTTGCATAAACATTTTGAGAAATTTCTTTTCTTTCAGTTCCTCAGTATCTGCTTCTGTTTGACTTGTGAGGAAATGTGTCAAACTCTCTTTTTGGATCTTCTAAATGTTGTTGTAATCAAGAGATGTTTTTCTTTTCTCATTGTTTAGTTAGTTACTATTATTGTATCCTCTCTCTTACTTTTAGTGTCTTACCATGTTTTATGTAGGCTTTTGTTCTCATGAAAAATAATTTGTCTAGTATAAATAATTTTTTTCAAAGAAGGCTAAAACAGGAAAAAATTCGTTAGAAGTAATTGTGTGATTTTCTTTGATTTCTGTTTTGTTGCTTCTAAAAAGAAAATTATATTATTTGTATGATTGGACAGATTGAGTGAAGCTGATTGTCTTGAGACTGAATCATTTTAATCCCCCAATTAATTGTAGAGTAATGTAAGTTTTTTAATAGGCTATGTGAAAGTTACAGCTTAGGACTTACATAAACCAAAATAATGAAACACTGTATTTTGAACCATTAAATATATATTGCTGTGCCCTTTGGGGACAAAGGGCTACCTTTTGTAGGTAACAAATTATTTTACAAATCGATTTGATAATAAAAAACAAGTTTATAATAGCTTCACAGGTACTGCATCAATGTCTTAGATGCAGGCACAGTTTGAGTTATGTAAACATCTACTGCAAAAAACAAGCGGGGATTTTCAGAGAAAATTACATTATTCATGTTTTCAATGTTTCATATCTTATCAAAAGCCTTAGCGCTCTGGTTTTTGGTGTGATTCACTTTTTAGACTGAATCTGGCTATGGATCAGAGTCAAGTTTGCGACGCCATGGCTCCATGGTTTCTCTCGTCTCTGGAGCAAGTGGATACTCTGCAACATCCACCTCTTCATTCAAGGTGGGTGCTAAAATTTTCCTAGTATTTGTGCATAAATAACGTGTAACTGGAAAAGAAGTAATGTGTGAAGACTCATTAACAGAATCATAGAAAAAATACAAAATATTTAGTTTAAATGTCAGTAGTCCATCATATGATGGTGAACACATGATATGGGAAGCTCTCTCATGCCTCCGTGCAGTCGTCCCTTTTAAACTGTGATGTCATCTTCTGTGGCAAGAAAATCAAACTTGTGAATGTGTTCACGAACTTTTTCTAGTTTACTCACCAGAATATCCTGGGCTCCAAATGAAAACAAACACTAATTCTGTAGCTTAATAAATGTGATATAATACTGGCTTTCCTTGTGTCATGCATATGAATATTTAATATATCAACTGAGTATGCTGTATTTCTGGGAGAGCAGAAGAGGAACAACACAAGAAAAGGGAATATGGATTGGAACAAAGATCCTTAACTAGAGCGGACTGCTTTCAGGCAAATATGTATAAAGCTGATAGCATGCAAGATCATGTTTTTTATAAGCTTTTGTGGAGTGCTCTGAAGTAGCAGATGCAGCCAAGAGAAAACGTTGAGACCAGTGACAGAATGCGTAAGGAGTACTTGGATGTGGTTTCTTCTGACGTTAACAGTATTTCATAATTGCTGGTATCTTAAATGCCCTTAGTGTACTTCAATTTCTTCTTCATAGCTGCAGAAATATGTTTCTTAAATTAAATTTTACTTCTAATGCATCAAGCTATTGTTGAGTATGTAGAAACATTTCAGGCTTTTTTCTTTTGTGTTTTCAGAAGGGCCATAGCTTACGTGAGAAGCTTGCAGAAATGGAAACCTTTAGAGACATCTTGTGTAGACAAGTTGATACTTTACAGAAATACTTTGATGTTTGTGCAGATGCTGTTTCCAAAGACGAACTCCAGAGGGATAAAGGTAAGACTGTAACTGAAAACTCTTCCCTGCATAGAATATAGCTTTTTACCTAGGAAACCTCTTAATATAGTTACAATATAATTTAATGTCATGTAAATAAAATATGGATCTTAAACTTACTTTAGTAAAGGATCAATCATGTGCATAAATGCGTAAACATGTCAATTATTTTTCCTTTAGAATTCAGATTTGCTTTAAAATCTGCTTGATGTTAACCTGTAGCTGTCAACTGTACAAAAGCAATGCTCTTTTTAAGTGTTTTGTTATAGAATACCAGTTGCTAACCCTCATGAATTCAATTTATTGCTGTCTTTTACCTGTTATTTTGAAAAACAAATGGTATATTAGTTTTGATAAAAATAATACACTGTTTTTCAAAAGTCAAAAGTGCTGCCTTAAGTAAGGCTTCTGAGATGTATTGACTGGAAATAGAGCTCTGAATGCACGTTTGAGACCATAGTAGACTACGGTGTGGATATCTCTGTGGATATGGTCTACATATCTCTGAATTGCTTACATCAGAGCACAGTTTGTCACCATATCTGTGCACTGTACTGAGGCATTTATTAATCCGTGTGTTTGTTCTGGCAGTGTGAAATTTTCTGTTACAATGAAACACCAAAGAAGTGCAATTCCACTTGTTTTTTAACTTTCTAGTGTAGAAGGTTAGATAGGTACTGAATCATGGCTCCTACTTATCCACTTGTAACACCAAAGTATGTTGTTCTCACTAGGGAATTGAATGCTAAACTTCAATGCTGAGCAATGTTAGATTCTGCTGTTAACTGACATTTACACTGGTGGTGGT
>VZTZ01009445.1:214615-238921 GCA_013400955.1 Drymodes brunneopygia
GGTGGGAGGGAGGGAGGGGTCATGACTGTTATAGGAAAACATGCTGGCTAGCCATGAAGACACACCAAAGAACTAGAAAAGCTTTCTCACTCCCATAATACACTCTCTCTCAAATCTAGTGGTAGAAGACGATGAAGATGATTTCCCTACAGTACGTCCTGATGGAGATTTTGTACATAACACTAACAGCAGTAAGGAAAAATGTAAGTGTGTCCCAATTTTTTCACTGATGAAAATTAGAATGAATGGTCTGATGATAAGTCTGGTACAAGACAGGTATTCTATGCTTTTTTCTAAGCAGAAAATGGCAAGAATAATTATTTAAGTGTATGTGAATGGAAGTTCTTAGTCATAAATCTTTAGCAGCTTTTCTGAGATTCTCTGAGTTATTCTTAATTCACGTAAATACTAATGCAAGCTTGTCAAGCTGGAATTTCCTATTCTTTGTCTGAAGTCATTGTCACTACAAAATTCTGTTGAAACAGCTGCATTATTCAAATATTGGGAACTGAGACTTTTTAACAGGTTATTGCAAGTGTTACCTGCTTTAGGAATTTGGTAGAGTTCAGTAATTTTCCACTTAGGGATGTCCACCTATTTTTTTCCCAATTACTATGGCTATGGAATAGTTAAGACGACACTGTTACTGATTCTCACTTACCATCATTTTAGTGCTTTTTTGCTGTCCTTTTCATTGTTACAATGAGCAGAATTTTGTTTTTTATTCATTATCATAAATGAACTAGTTATTGTACTCACTGTACCCAGGCAGCAAATGTGAAGAACTCATGCAAGCGTGCTGTTCAAGAAATCTGATAGTTCTGGCCTGGAGGAAGTTGTGTATGCATTTGAAGTGTATTTGCTTTCTTCTTAGACCTTCTCATGTTTTCTGACTGAAATATTTTACTCTTTGCACTCTCTACTTGGTGATGATTCAATTAGTCCTAAGGTATTTCTTAGACTTGATTCACAAAGCTTGGAAGTTGCACCTCCAGTTTGTTGTGTGATGGAATCTCCCAAAGTACTCACCAGAAATGTTTTTTAAAAATGTAAATGCTTTCATGAAGAACCTAGAGAATATAGGGCAAAATAAGCCTTTTATGTGTCTTCTGTTTTCTTTCTAATTGGCTGTTGTTCCTGTGTATTATGTACTTCCTTCTTGTATTTAAGTGCTTTTTCTAGAGCATATCCAAAACTGTTGTGGTGGAAGAGGAAAGGAAAGGGAACAGAAGGAACTTTTCAGGATACTTCCAGAATTCATCCCATTAAGTAGATTTTTCTACTGAGGATTGATTGTTATGCTGATTTTCAGAGATTAAATAGTGTAAAACTGAAGTTTTGAGGCAAGTGTAAGCAGGTGTGTGGTTCCACTAACCCTACGGTCTGTATGAAATGACTTTTTTTTTTGAGAACTGTTAAGTTAGATTTCAGAAAACTGAAAAAGCCTTCTTTAACAGATGCTAAGTAAGAGTTTGATTTTACAGCGTGATTCATTTTGGAAGAGATGTCTTTGTCAAACTTAATTTTTGTATAATCATGTAGGAGTTTCAGCTGAATTTACCTGTAGAAAATTTTTTCATATCTGCGGTGCTCTGGTGCATCTGCAATATATATGCATAGACTATGGGGAATGTCATTAGGAAAATCCGTACTTTTAGTGCAGCTGCTCATCAAGCTTTTGGGAACTGACAAGCTAAGAAATCGATACTTGGTGTTATGGATACCTGTATAAACTCACTCACTATAGCTCACTACAGGAAATAATTCTGCAACCTCTTGCCTTTTGCAGTACTTATAATTCCAGTTGTTATGACTCCTGTATTCCATTAAATTTACTTTCCATCAATTATTTCTATGAAAATATTTATCCCCATTTAAGTTTTTCTGTGCCTCAGTTTGATTTCTAATAGCTAAATTCATTAAATATTTAGTAGCTGAGTGCTGCAAAGCTTGATTAGAAATGAGAAACTGGACTCTCTGCCCTTAAGTGGAATCATAAGTGATACAGTTGGGGAAGTAGATGTCTCAGGTTGAGACAGCCATGCTCATGTATTGGGCAGGGAAAAAGGTCAGACTAACTGACAATGAAAGATTTGTCTTCAGCTTCATCCTTTTTCAGAGCTTAGCCTCAGAGCAGCTGTTAAAATCTGGTTTCTCAAATTTCAGGTTCTCTTCTTGGAATTTCTATCCAGTCCTGGAAGGACTGTTACAATCTTCTTAACTGTAGCTGATGAGTGGTTGCCTGTTTATTCTGAGACTGTTCTCCAGTCAGTGTTTCGGGAAGTGAGGCGTAGGTTCAACCTCTTAATCTAGCGTACTATGATACAGAGGAGTGTTTTAGCCTACTGTTCAAACTACTAGTGCACCAATCTAAAGCTCAAATCATTAGATTTAAGACTGACCTAAGGGACCATATTCACATTGACGTTTGCAGTTTGTTCTCAGGGTGGGAGGAGAAAGTTTATGTGAATAATGGACATTTGTGTACTGCTCTGAAGGTGATATGGATAGGGAGGCTTTTTCTTTTCTGTGTTCTCTAGGATCTTTAAGTGAAGAGCTAGGTAGAGTACTATGAAGTTGTTTAAATATATTGATCACTTTCCAAATAAAAGATCTGGTAACTGGAATTGTGATCATTTATATAAAACACCAAGGTATGGTGTCTGGCTAATGCATATTTACCCATTGGGATCTTATATTCAAGAACGTAGAATTTTGATCTCAAAGTGTTCCAATTCATCCCCTCCAGAAAGAGAACATACTTGGATTTAAATTTTCTAAGAATAGGAAGAGCAGGTGTAACCTACTTAAGGAACTACCTTGAATATGGAAGTTGTCTTTTGTACTGGAACGATAAAGATGGAAATGGTACAAGGGCTGAAGAAGAGAAATTTGATGTAAATTACAGCAGAGATTTATGTTAGGATTTTTGTGCTTTGAATGGAGGTAAAATAATTGCCAAAATATTGCTGAAAATTTGAGGTTGTTCTTAGAGGAAAACTGATCATATTGATCCTATTGCCAACCACAGAAGATAACAACAGTAGGCATCAAGAAATGGATCATGGACACAAATGTTTGTTTTGCACTTAGAATTTATTTAGTGACATAGTATGTTAAGGGGGCACAAAATGGAAAAGATGAAAGAACGTCTTTCTACTTACTGTCTTTAGAATACTTTCCTGTTTCACTGGAAAACAGATTTGATCGAACAGTGGGAAAGTGCTGCAAGCAGAATCTTGGGAACATAAAGGGAAAACACCTATCCTAACAGACCCAGAGATCTAGCTGAAGAGCTATTGAAAGTTAAAGCATGGTATGAAGAATTTCTTGTATGAAACACAAAAGAAAACAAATCATAAACAGAGCGTAGATGAGATAATGAAACAGGAACTGCTTGGAAGATACTGAAATTGAAGTTAGGGTGGGAGACAAATTGTACTGCTTTTTTTCATGCATGCAGTTTGATAACCAAAGAGCAGTTGCAACAGTAAAAACCTTTTCCTATTAGTCTTTACCTTTAAACATAGATCTCCAGATGCCTGATTTAATTTGAAATAATCAATCTGTAGCTGACATGAAAAGAAGTGTAAAAAAGGAACTGGAAAGATGTTTGGTCTCTCCAAATAGAAAATCTCCTCACAAGTACTTCTAAAGTGCTGAAGCTCAGTTGTTCCTGAGGTCATCTCCCAACATGTTTCAGAAAGACAGATATTTCCTGTAATTAGGAATGAATCAAAATTCTTGTACCCATCATAAAGAATCTGTTGAGGGACCATCTCAAAGAAATAGACTTTACTTCCTTCTGCAACATGTTCATTTTTGCTCGTAATTGTAATCACTGAAAAACTTTGGGAACTGATTTTTAAGTCTGCAGCTCTGCATCTATCACTGCTGCTCTGAGACTAGTCATTAAAGAATGGCTTAGAACTATATGGAAGTGTTAATGAGATGTGTGGCTGAGGCCTAGAAAGGGACAAAAGCTCTCTTTTCCAGGGAATTAAGCTGTGTTACCGTATTTCCCTTGAATTCTACCACAGAAATTTCTGAAATTATTTATATAGTGTTGCAGCTAGTGGCAGTTTCTTCAGCATGTCTACAAATTTCCTAATTGAGAAAGAAAAATCATATCTGCAAGCATTATACCTGTGCTGTTAAGCCTGCTTGTGAACATAGCCTGCACCAACAGGAGGAATTACTAGTGTTAAACCATCTTTTTCAGTTGTGAAGTATTATGGGCAAAGTTCTTGTATAATTTTAATTCTTTTCAGAGGAGTCACTCCATCACCTCCTTGCCAGCTTATGCCACTCAGTCTCAGTGCCCTCTGTGTTCCCTCTGCAGCTGTTGGGGAGGGAGAGCTGCTCTGCTCATTATCATTTCTGAAACAGTTTTTTCTGCCTCTTGCTTTCCTTTCCTTTTTCCTCCAGCCCCCCATCACCTTTATCTTTTAGGCAATGTTCTTGATTAACATGGAAAAAAAAAGTTGTATTCTATCATAGTATGTATACTTCTTGAGGTACTTGAAGTCGTGTGTAGTCTGTAATCACTTGTTTGAAAAAGAGTTTGATTCCTTCTGAAAGGGGGGCATATAAAACCTCTAGAGACTTAAACCACTGCTGAAGACCATGTGACAATTGCTTTCTGTTCCCAAAGTGCAGACACTGTGCTCTGTCATTACAGAATGGAACTGCTTGAAAGCTCTGCTTTGCTCTTGCAGACAGATAAACTTACAAAAATAGTAATTTGTACTTTTTAAACTGCAACAGTGGTATGTTGACAAACTGACAGACTGGAGAAAAGATTATATCAAGCTAGGTGATAAGTCATGAGCTTGCTCTTTGGCATAGCAGGAGTTACTTTAACTTGCTGGGTTCAGTCAGCTTCAACTTGAGTGTTACTTCTGCTTTGTAATATCTTCTGACATTCATGTGCAGTACTTGATATGTTATTATGTCAACCTACGTACCAGTTTGACATATAATAGGTACTTTTTTTGTCACACGTTTTAAATGACTTGTTTAAATAGCCTTAGCAACAGATGGCCTGGTTGACAGCATGAAGTAGTTCTTGGAACTGTAAAACTCACAGTACTTGGAAAATTCAGCACATTTGATGCTTTTATCTTATACCTTTTTACTTTGAGGTTTTAAAATCTATAATTATGTGCTTAAAACAACCTTGAATTATACATTTTGGGTTTGATGACATTTTGAAATTGTTCCTTTCTTAGTGGTGAGTCTGATATGTTTTAAGGTTGCTCTGTGTTAATTAGGCCTCATTTCAAGCTGTCAAACTGCTATTGTTACAAACTATTACCACTCCCTCCACCCACATGATTTGCAGAGTGCAGAGTAATACAGCATTACAAGCGAGCTTGAAATACAGTATAGCAAGATGAAGCTGCAAGGATCTGTTTCTCCTTTTGAATCTTTTTCCTTATCCTGTGGATTGCTGTGGACATTACCACTTTAGATTTTTATTTTTAAATTAACTTTGTAGCCAGTCTGTTGTTTTCAAAAGCAACACATACCTATGAAGTGCTTGTTTGATTAAGGACAGCTATCAGTGATCTCATATTTGTGTTTTTAGTGTTTCCACATGTGACACCCAAAGGAATTAATGGCATAGACTTTAAAGGAGAAGCTATAACTTTCAAGGCAACTACTGCTGGAATCCTTGCTACTCTCTCTCATTGTATTGAACTCATGGTAAAACGTGAAGAAAGCTGGCAAAAAAGGCTAGATAAGGTAAGATCATTTTCCTTTTACTTTTGTTGAAAAAAGTTTCTTTAGCTTGAAATTGAAATTTCAAATAAGCTGTTACTAACTTTTGTACTCAATCAACTGCATTTATTTTTATGTACAGCATTTATTAATTCCAGATGCTTTCATTATTAACCCTATAAAATATTAAGGAACCTTGTTCTGACTGGTGAGATAGTAGCTCTTTTCATCATAGTCTTCTTTTCACAGCACTTACTCAGATGGTAGTCCTATATTCTTTATATCTATAAAGAACCAGAAATTATCTCATAGTATTAAGTGTATTGCTTACACTTCTAACATAGACCTAATTACGTGTGCATGCAAAATGATGTGCAGGTTTCTGAAATGTTTTAGTATGATAAGAGGTGGTGACAGTACTGAGGAGAACAACCAGTTCTAACTTAGTATGTCTCCTCAAGATAAAATCATTTCACTTGCCTTCAGGAGATTGGTGAGATTAAGTTTTGCTTTCTACTAATTGGTTAAATCTTCTGTGTGTGGTGTTAGAGTATCTGTTACTCTAATGGCAGTGGTAGTTCATGCTGAACCTACTCAACCACTGTAACAGCTCTAAAGGAGCACTGTCTTCTTGCCTGAGATCTGTTGTTGGAGGCATGGCAGGCTGGAGTTCAGTCTTTAATTTCTAGGATCTTGCCATTGCTGGCTGGTGTGCAGTGCAGCTGTCATTCTGTTCTCATTTTGTGTGTTTCTATGTGGTATATATATCATGTATCAAATCTTACTCTGTTTTGTGGTGCACTGTTCGAAGAATAAACATATTCAGCAAAATACATTCGTGTTTGAATCCTTGACCCTGTCTTCTGTATTGTTTGTGCATGTGTCAAAGGCCTGGCCCGGTTTCACTGTATTGTGACTTCTGTCAACAATTCTTTACTGGTTCAGCTGAGCAGTTGGAGGAATTATAGTAGGTCCAAGACTTGAAGCATGTTTGTAGGATTATAGGGGAGTTCAGGTTGGATAGAGAGCTCAAGAGGTCTCTCTCGCTCTAACCTTCATCTTAAAGTAAGGACAGTTTGAGTCAGACTAGGTTGCCTAGGGCTTTATCAAGACTGTAGACTGCACAGCTCTTCTGAGCAGGTCTGCTGTTCAACTGTTGTTGGAGTGAAAAAGTTTTGCCTTATATCCTGTTGGAATAACTTTTATTCCAGTACCTGTTGCTTATTTTTTAGCCTTCTCCTTTAAACTGTGAAGAGTCTGGCTCAGTTTCTTTTTTAGTTTCTTGAACGTATTGGAAGGCTACTGTTAGATCCCCCAGCAAAAGCCATCCCTGTGCTGGACAAACATACTGCATTTGTGTTGATCAGACTTTTCTTTGAGCATATTTTCCTTGCCTGTAGTTCAGTGTATTTCAATGAAAAATAATATGTTAAAATATATTTTGAATTTATTTAGATTTGGGTTTTGTTGCTTTTTTTGTTCTCTTGTGGACTAACTTTAAACCACTTGTTTAAGATGCTAGTGGTTAACAAAATCAAACCTAAATTTCACTTGGAATCTCATGGGACTGATATCTCATACATTTTAAAGGGGCACACAAACTTCTTTCAAGTTCTTTTTCCAGGAATTAAAAGGATCAAAAGCTGCTGAAACCTCAGAGTTTTCAACTTGATCTGCTTTGGCAGACATGCAACCTTTAAAAAGTCCCATTTGCTAGTCCCATTTGCTAGTCCCATTAGTTAGTTGTGACATTTTCTGGGGTTTAGAGGACAGTCATGGCATTAAATACAGTAATTAGTATATGAAGTCATTAGTTTGTATTTCTCTCTTTACTCACCTTTTGGAAGAGGAGGTTTTTTATTGAATGAAATGACTAGAATTGTGGTGGGATAGCCTTGGCAAAGAGTGAAATGCTCACCACCTATTCATCAGGATTAGAGAGAAAAGTAGAATGAGAAAGCTGATGGGTGAAGACAAAGACAGGAAGATTGCTCGCTGGTTTTTTGTCATGGCAGAACATTCTCGACATGTGGAAAATCAATTTGTGGCTGATTTAAAAGAATGGGAAGTTAATGGGAGACAGAAGAACAAACACTAGAATAAGCTTTCTTGCCCCTTTTCCCAAGCTCAGCTTCATTCATTCCCTGTAGGCTCCTGTACCTAGAGTCATAAAATCATTAAGGTTGGAAAAGACCTCAAACGTCATCAAGTCCAGTGGTTAACCTAACATTTCCAGGCCCACCACTAAACCACACCTTTTTTAACATCGCCAGTTATCATTTCAGTGATACCACCAGTTGCCAGGGCAGTGTGTTCCACTGCTTGTCTGCCCTTTCAGTGAAGAACTTCTTCCTAATATCCAATCTAGCCCTACTCTGGTGCAACTTGAGATGGTTTCCTCTTCTGNTGGCCCATTGATCCAGCCTGTCCAGATCCCTCTGCAGAGCCTTCCTGCCCTCCAGCAGATCAGCACTCCCACCCAGCCTGGTGTTGCCTGCAAACTGCCTGAGGCTGCATTCGATCCTCTTGTCCAGATCACCCATAAAGATATGGACCAGGACTGGCCAAATACCAACAGTATTTGCAGAGTCCTGCTAACAGCACTGGTGACCAGCCGCCAGCTGGATGTAACTCCGTTCACCACTATGATCTGGGCCCAGCCACCCAGACAGATGTTTCTTAACCAGCAAAGAGTATGCTCATCCAAACCATGGGCTGCCAGTTTCTCCAGGATAATGCTGTGGGAAATGGTGTCAAAGGCTTTAGTGAAGTCTAGATAGATGACATCTACAGCCTTTCCCTCATCCACTACGCAGGTCACCCTGTCATAGAAGTTCAGGTTGTTCAGGCAGGACCTGCCTTTCGCAAACCCCTGCTGTCTGGGCTGGATGCCCTGATTGTCCTGTATGTACTGTGTGTTCTCACTTGAGGTAGTACATTCTGTAACCTTACTGCCTGCTAGCAGCAGGCAGTGCAGGGTGGGGAATGTAGGGTTTGCAATTAGTCCAAAACACTTCATCTCTGCCATTCCTTCCTCCTCCTACTTTTTCCCAGCTCTAGTGCAGGTAGCCTCCATCAGTGACAGCCCTCTGGGAAAAATCTGTTGGCAGTGTGGATCCTTCATGTGACGTGGTTCCTTCAGGAAATACTCCTGCAGTGTGGACATACATGTTCTCTGCCCTGGACCTGTACCTCCTCATCTTCTTGGTCTTGGCATCTCCTCTGTGGTTTTTCTCACTTTTTCTTCCAATCCTTCTCTCCACAGAGTGTGTTTTACTCCTTTTATTTTTTCCCTGAGAGAAGTGTCACATATATAGTGGATGGGCTCAGCTGTGTGTTGCAGTGAGTCCATTTTGGAGCTGTCAAGAGCCACCTGTATCTGCCACAAGGCAGCCCCAGTCTCCTCTCACAAATTCTACCTCTCTGAGCAGCACCTTGATGCTTACACCCTTAAAGACAGCAATTGACTGCTGTCAGTCCTCTGCTACCATTATTCTACAGTGGTAGAGCTGCTTTTGGTTTAACTTTTTAAAATTTCTTGTTTTAGTGCTTAAACATCACTTTGTAAGAGTAGCTTTTATAACTGGTCAATAGACACTGCTTTCCATCTGATAGATAGGTGTCGGATGAGAATGGTGTAGATCTGTGTACTTTCAGTTTTCTTTAATCTGTGTGTAAACTTCTCTGAAAAGGAAATAAATATTGTTAGATGATAGAAATATAGATTCTATGATTAGTTTTCTTTCCTTACCAGACTAGTCAAATGTCCAGAATGAAATTGATACGGAGCATGTAGTATTATCTAAAGTAATTGTAGTTACAGCTTTTCTTTCCACCTTTTACACTTGACTCTTTGGATCTTGAGCTTGACTTGTTGTTTCCAGTGCAATATATAATACATTGGATGTTTTTTTAAATAGACTTTTTTTAAAATGGATACACAAGGGAAGGATTTTGTCGTTTGTATTTGATCCACTGCTTTACTTGCAACAGTCTTTGTGATAATGCTTTTCATGTTGTCTTGACTGCAGCAGCATTTTTTCTGTTCTTATTTCTGCCTTCTTTAATATTATTGCCAAGAGAAAATGGCAAATTTGGAGAGTTGTATTTTTACACATGTGAACTGTAACTAATTTGCAGATTGAAGTACAGAAAGTGTGAGGATTTGGGGTGAGTGGGAGGAGGAGTTGTATTTTAGGTGGGGTCTGTTGCTTTTCATTCCAAGTCTGGTAAAATTTCTATGCTTTTCTCAGTGACTTATACTCAAGTCATGCTTTATGCATCTTCAGGACTCTCCAGTTCCTTTCAAAAAAGTTAAACACGCAAAATTTTGTGAAATCTGTTAACAGGTACTAACTCTTCGGTAGTTTCAGAAGGGAAAAGCCTACAGTCACAGTGAAAGACACTGTTGTCTCCATCAAAGTGCTTTTTTGGTTTTGTGTGTGTGTAAAACTGTACTGTGTTGTTCTACGTGAAAAGTATTGCCTAATTGGAAACTGGAAAATGTGTTCGAGGGAATGTTACCACCAACTTCCCAGTTGGTAAACTCAGCCTTTCAGTATTGCTTCAGGGTTTTCCACTGAATTTTCAATTTGGTTGCTGAATAATTATACCCATATCTGCAAGAATTAGTGTGTGGTGTCCACCTGTAAGACTTAACTTGGTTTCACCTGAAGTGATTTTGAAAGGGGACAGAGAAATACCTTGCGAAAAAAGCTGAATTTTGCAAGTATTTCAGAGGTGTTTATAGCTTTTTCATGGAAAGTATCTGGCAGTATGCAGAATTTGTAGAGGAAATATTACACTTAGTCTGATTTTGGCATTACTACTAATTTATTCAAAATATACAATGATATAGACACCCTCTGGTGTCTACGTGGACTGTCCTAATACAGTCACAGCCTGTTACCGGAGAAGGATGTCAAGTTGCACTCTCTGCATGGAGTCCACAAAATGATTCACATTGCCCTAATTGTAGACGCAAACTCACAGGGTATGGCTTATTAGTGTATCACTACATTCAGCAGGTTAGCTTTTTACCTGTTTGAGCTTTTACCCTTTGTTATCCCTGCCCAACCATCTGTGTCAAGGAGGTTTATATAAAGTATTAGATACCAAGTGTGACTCCCAATGAAGCATGAACAACTATGCTTAGACTAGAAACCAGTTTTTGCTTGCTGCTCTGGTTTCTTCCACATGACTTAGAAAGTACCCTCAAGGTAGCTAGTTCCCCAAGCTTTCTATTATATATGTGTATCTATTGACACATATAATGCATGCATGCAAATAAATTCAAAAACTCATCAGCTTTGCAGTTGCTGCTTGGAAAAAAATACTATGGTCATTCCGTTTATTGGCATGTTGACAATTCATTCTGACTGCATCAAATGGTCATGTAATTTTACAGGAGACAGAGAAAAGGAGAAGAGCTGAAGACGCATATAAAAATGCTGCAACAGAACTGAAGAAAAAGTCCCACTTTGGAGGGCCAGATTATGAGGTATGAATTCTCCTTCTGAAGTTTTTTAAAACACTATGACTTTTTCTAGTAGGGTTGACCCTGACTGGATACCAGGTGCCTACTAAGCCACTCTACTACTTCCCTCAAGTGGACAAGGGAGAGAGAATATAATTAAAGTCTTCTGGGTTGAAATAAGGAAAGGGAAAGGTCACTCACCAATTGCTGACACAAGCAAAACAGATTCAACTTGGGGAAATACCGCTTAATTACTAATAAAATCTCAAAACCACCTTTCCCCTACCCTTCTCTTCTTCCTGGATTTAACTTTGCTTCCAAAATTTCTGCCTTCTATCCCTCAGCTGTGCAGAGAGAAAGGAATGGAAGTTGATGGACTGATCAGTTCATCTGACATTGTCTCTGCCACTCTTTCCTCCTCACAGGGAGCACTCCTTACACTCTTACCCTTCTCCAGTGTGGGATTCCTCCCACAGGAGACAGTTCTCCATAAATTCCTCCAACATGAGTCCTTCCCATGTACTGCAGTTCTTCATTAACTGCTCCGTGTGAATCCTTCCCACGGGATGCAGTCCTTCAGGAACAGGCTATACCAGCATGGGATCACAGTCCTGCCAGCAAACCTGCTCCAGCAGGAGCTTCTCTCCACGGGGCCACAGGTCCTACCAGAAGCCTGCTCCAGTATGGGCTTCCCACAGGTTCGTGTCATTCTTTGAACATCCACCTGCTCCAATGTGTGCTCCTCAGTGGGTTGTAGGTGGATCTCTGCTCCTCCCTGGACCCTCCATGGGCTGCAGGGGCACAGCTGCCTCACCATGGTCTGCACCATGGGCTGCAGGGGAANTATCTATTGACACATATAATGCATGCATGCAAATAAATTCAAAAACTCATCAGCTTTGCAGTTGCTGCTTGGAAAAAAATACTATGGTCATTCCGTTTATTGGCATGTTGACAATTCATTCTGACTGCATCAAATGGTCATGTAATTTTACAGGAGACAGAGAAAAGGAGAAGAGCTGAAGACGCATATAAAAATGCTGCAACAGAACTGAAGAAAAAGTCCCACTTTGGAGGGCCAGATTATGAGGTATGAATTCTCCTTCTGAAGTTTTTTAAAACACTATGACTTTTTCTAGTAGGGTTGACCCTGACTGGATACCAGGTGCCTACTAAGCCACTCTACTACTTCCCTCAAGTGGACAAGGGAGAGAGAATATAATTAAAGTCTTCTGGGTTGAAATAAGGAAAGGGAAAGGTCACTCACCAATTGCTGACACAAGCAAAACAGATTCAACTTGGGGAAATACCGCTTAATTACTAATAAAATCTCAAAACCACCTTTCCCCTACCCTTCTCTTCTTCCTGGATTTAACTTTGCTTCCAAAATTTCTGCCTTCTATCCCTCAGCTGTGCAGAGAGAAAGGAATGGAAGTTGATGGACTGATCAGTTCATCTGACATTGTCTCTGCCACTCTTTCCTCCTCACAGGGAGCACTCCTTACACTCTTACCCTTCTCCAGTGTGGGATTCCTCCCACAGGAGACAGTTCTCCATAAATTCCTCCAACATGAGTCCTTCCCATGTACTGCAGTTCTTCATTAACTGCTCCGTGTGAATCCTTCCCACGGGATGCAGTCCTTCAGGAACAGGCTATACCAGCATGGGATCACAGTCCTGCCAGCAAACCTGCTCCAGCAGGAGCTTCTCTCCACGGGGCCACAGGTCCTACCAGAAGCCTGCTCCAGTATGGGCTTCCCACAGGTTCGTGTCATTCTTTGAACATCCACCTGCTCCAATGTGTGCTCCTCAGTGGGTTGTAGGTGGATCTCTGCTCCTCCCTGGACCCTCCATGGGCTGCAGGGGCACAGCTGCCTCACTGTGGTCTGCACCATGGGCTGCAGGGGAATCTCAGCTCCAGTGTCTGGAGCACCTCCTGCCTATCCTTCTTCACTGACCTGGTACCCACTGACCTGTTTCTCTCACATGCTCTCACTCTACTCTTCTCCAGCTGCAGTTGCATGGGGTTTTTTTCCCCTTTGTTAAATACATTATCCCAGAGATGCTGCCATAGTTGCTGATGGGCACAGCCTCAGGTGATGGCAAGAGCAGGTCCATCCTAGAGCCAGCTGGCACTGGCTCATTTGGACATGGGGGAAGCTTCTATCAGCTTTCCACAGAAGACACCCCTGTAGCCACTTCAGCTACCAAAATCTTGCTACACCAACCCAACAGACTTTTAAGATTGGGTTGTTTCTCAGAGGGGGAAAGTGAAGTTTCACAAGTCAGTGCATACATGATTTACAAGTGTGCTCATGCCACAATTATATTTTTTCACCTTGGAAACTGAAATTATATGAACAATCTCTATCCTTAATTTCTTGAGAGTGGAAGGATATCTTTGTTTTATATGTTTTGCTTTTGTCTGAAGTATGTTTCTTACAGGTATTTCTGTTTATTTTTTGTTATTTTCTTGTACATTTGATACCACTTATGTGTAATTGTATTGTTTTTTCCCTTTTTATTTGTTTAGCTGTAGGGATAAGTAGAGGAAAAAGATGAAAATTCTGAGAGCAGAGGCAGTCCTAGAAAACGAAGTTTAACTTGAATTGATTTTTAATTTGTCACTGCCACTTGAAATACTGTGTTCTCAAATTCAGATTTTAGGTTCCTTTCCTCTGATAAATTGCATTTCCTCAGTGAGGTATTTACTATCCTAAGATGTGTAAACCAACTTTTGAAGAGTAATTGTAGAATGGTTTAGGTTGGAAGGGACATTAAAGATGATCCAGTTCCAATCTCCCTGCCATGAGCAGGGACTCCTCCCACTAGACCAGATTCCTCAATGCCCCATCCAGCCTGGCCTTGAACACTTCCAACGGGTGAGGCATCCACACTAATGTTAGCTAATGCACCTGTAATAAAGTGAGCTTGACCCTTTCATGCACATTAATCAAACACATTTCTACTTTCAAGTCATAGCCTGAGAAATAGTATTGTACAGATAGTAAAGATATTTACTTGATCTTAGATTAACTGTTATCATTGAGACGTGCACTGTAAAAGAATAAAATAAATAGGAAGTTGGACTTTGTCTACTTGCTTACGAACCCAGCTGCTTCTTCCAGGTGTCACTGCTGATATGCAGTTTTGGTTTTTTTTTTAATTTTGCAGGACTAGTACAGTAAAAGCAGTAAACCTAATTTTATTAAATTACCATTTTAATTAGTAGACTAGAGTTTTTAATCTTTGACTTAACTCTACCTGCTGTTTAGTGTTAAACTGTTGTTTCTGAGAATTTTCAATAGAGATCCCCAGAATTTTGTCTTTTCTTGTTGTATTTTTGAACACATACCTGAATATGAGTGCCTTAACGCACTGAAATACTTGGAAGGAGTCTAACTACGGTTCATTAATAGACCCTAAATTTGCTGTCAAAGCATACTGACACTATTACTCAGTTTCCTGGGTTTTTTTCTTCTTTATGCAACTATGATTAAACTGTTGTTAGAGGGAGGGACTTCCTTTAACAAGTAAAGGTTTTCAGAGAACTTGTAATCTAAGAAAATTGGTGAAAATATTTGAAGTCTGTAGAAGAAATTTGCATCCATCAGTTACAAATAAAATATAAATATGTATTTCTAATGTTACATTGAAGTAGAACTTTTATGTCTCTAGACTTTTTAACTAGTGGTTTTTTTTATGCTCTAGGAGGGTCCTAATAGTCTGATTAATGAAGAAGAATTCTTTGATGCTGTTGAAGCTGCTCTTGATAGACAGGATAAAATGGAAGAACAGGTACTAAAACTTGAAAAATGTCTTAATGATGAGCACTTCCCGAGAGACTTCTGTGACTTACAGTCTGTCCTGAGATGTATCTCCTGAAGCTCTAGTTATTTTATTCTGACACTGATCAGGGAATTTCCCTTATTATATTTACAATAAAATATTGTTGCTTAATGCTAATTTTGAGAAAGTAACCTCATAGCTGGTCTAGAAAAGAATAGTGTAAGTGCTAAATTTATTGAATGTTTCTCTAGTTTCTAATTCCTAAATAAATGTCCTGTATGAAAATTATCTATACATGACTGCTGCCCTGTTAAAGCAAAAATATCAAAAACTACAACTGTCTCTCAAAATCTAATTATTGGTCTGAAGTTTCATTTTCGTTTAATGGTATATGGAATAAAAAAGACATAGTTCTGTCTGGCTGCTTCACTAACTCGTTTATTGAATACACTTCAGTGACAAGGATCAAAAAGGGATAAGATGCATTCTAGAAAATGCATAGAGTATGAGAAAGTATAGCAGCATATAAAATGAGGGGGAATAACAAAGTGGTGCATCCTTTGTCTTGAAAGAGTTTCTGCTTAGGAATATAGTGAATAACAATGACTTGAGAATTAAAAGACTTTCTAATGAACCTGGAGTATCCAACAGAGTTTGCCCTATGTTGGGATTTCTTAGCAAAGAGGAAAGGTTTTGAGTGATTGTGATAGTACTACATGGATCTTAAGTGCTGCCAGTGTGTTTTCTTAGAAATATACCTTGAGGTTTAGATGAATTCAGTCTTCAGGCCCACTCACTGAGAATTCCAGTGGGATGACAGCTTCATGCCTGTCATGGACAGCATTAGTTGTTGTAGTCACTATGTAGATTAATCATGACTCACTTTGTTTCACAGTCCACCCCGTAGCAGCTGACTAATAATAATTAAACCTATGTTGTTACAGTCCCAAAGCGAAAAGGTTAGATTACACTGGCCAACATCCTTACCTTCTGGAGATGCATATTCTGCTGTGGGGACTCATCGATTTGTGCAAACGGTAAGATATTTATCCTTCTCAAATTAATGGGCTGGTCTGTGCTGTTTCTATGTAATATTTTGTATGGGTAGGTGAGATTTTTAGGTGTTTCTAGTAACTTCCAGTGGCCTACTCATTTTCAAAAAAAGGTAGCTGGAGAATGACTGCTTTTTGTCTTGGCTCAAAAATACTTATTTGAGAACCAGTTTGGAATACTCTTTACTTGTATCAGGCTTGTCAGGGAGAAAAAGGAAAAAATCCCAGTTGGTTAACCCCAGTGTTTTCAAGATACCTTCACCCAGATTCATTGCATTGATTTTATTAAAACAAACAAACAAAAACCAAAAATCCAGCTGGTTACATCAGAATCGATTTTGACTTGTTACTGGAAACACTATGCTCCTGTCAGGGCTACACTGGGAGCATAATATATAATAGGTGCATGAAATCAGCATTTGCTGCTGTGCTTGCTGCTTATGGTGCTTTTGTTTTCCTTTTCTTCATTATCTTGTGCTTGCAAGTTGGTACTGAACGCTCTGTTGTGCCTTTGTTCTGATTACTTGGTTTTTTCTTTGTCTGTCTCTGGTAGCCCTATAGTCGCTCTTCCTCCATGTCTTCCATTGATCTAGTCAGTGCCTCTGATGATGTTCACAGATTCAGCGCCCAGGTACTGTATTGATGTGTCAAGTGGGGGTTGCATATCTTTGCTGTATTTCATCCTCTTCTCTGGAACCTGGGGGGGGTTTTTTGTTACGTCAATCACTGCTTGCTTTAAACTAGTACATTGAGACAAACAAAGGAGTTCTCTATTCCTGTACTAAATGGTTCTCTTTCTCTACATCCAGCTTGCATGCATGCCACTTGTGCAGAGGCCCAAATCTTNTCCCAGTTGGTTAACCCCAGTGTTTTCAAGATACCTTCACCCAGATTCATTGCATTGATTTTATTAAAACAAACAAACAAAAACCAAAAATCCAGCTGGTTACATCAGAATCGATTTTGACTTGTTACTGGAAACACTATGCTCCTGTCAGGGCTACACTGGGAGCATAATATATAATAGGTGCATGAAATCAGCATTTGCTGCTGTGCTTGCTGCTTATGGTGCTTTTGTTTTCCTTTTCTTCATTATCTTGTGCTTGCAAGTTGGTACTGAACGCTCTGTTGTGCCTTTGTTCTGATTACTTGGTTTTTTCTTTGTCTGTCTCTGGTAGCCCTATAGTCGCTCTTCCTCCATGTCTTCCATTGATCTAGTCAGTGCCTCTGATGATGTTCACAGATTCAGCGCCCAGGTACTGTATTGATGTGTCAAGTGGGGGTTGCATATCTTTGCTGTATTTCATCCTCTTCTCTGGAACCTGGGGGGGGTTTTTTGTTACGTCAATCACTGCTTGCTTTAAACTAGTACATTGAGACAAACAAAGGAGTTCTCTATTCCTGTACTAAATGGTTCTCTTTCTCTACATCCAGCTTGCATGCATGCCACTTGTGCAGAGGCCCAAATCTTGTGAAACTATTCGATTTACTTCAGTAGCTTTAATAAGAATGCCTATAGTTTGAAAATTTTCTATTTCTTGTTATAATGAAAGTAGAATAACGTGTTTTACAGAGGCTGGAGATGGTCTTTGCTGCAGATCAACTAGTTTTTTTTGCTTTTAAATCAAAGGTTTGATTTTTGTCTAAAGTGTTTATTTGTAATGATATCAATACACTGAATCTTATGGTTCTTTTACCATTTTTTACGTCTATGACTAGTTTGATTACCAAAAGGCCATTAAACGTGTTGGCCAACAAGACTGTGGGTATGACAAGTCATATTGAAGAGTCTATGTATATTCACTTGTCCTTCAGAAAATAGTCTGACATCCTGAATATCTCAATGTCGCCATAATGACATATTCCAGTAATGTACAAAATCACTTTAGGTACTTGCTAGGAAGATGATAGTTTAGCATAGAATTAGATAAGTGTGTTCATGTGTTTGCGTTTTAGTCTCCAAAACAGTAGTTGAGATATGTTATTCACGCTATTACTTTCCTTCTGCTGTGGTCCATATATGATTGTGAATATGGAATCCTCCCTCTGGAATGTGCTCTTGTGGAGGTTTTTTAAAGTATTAGCAAAAGCTCCAACCAATCTTTTTTTTTTAAACAGACCCTGAAATTTTTTTACCTGCAGACCTTACTACCAGCTTCATGAGCAGGACCAATACTTAAGGACTTGCCTAGTGTACTAAAATTCCAAGGCCTTTTGCAGTCAGTTTATTTTTGAAATCTGAACTTATTTCAAGGGAAAAAGTATTCAAGTCCTATTGCACAACAGTGATAGGCTCATCCACCAGTACTCCAGTAGTTAAGTTAGTTTTCTACGTTGTTTTTTCTTTGGGAGGAGGGATAATAAAGTAAGGGAATAATAAGTAATAGAAAGTAAGTTTGATTGCTAAGACAGGAACTAGTACTCTGTCAGGCTGTGGGTGCAGAGATCGTTCAGCGTAAGGGAAGTTCATATTTGCCAAGATATGCAGGTGTCCTCATTTTCACCTCTTTTATGCCTGTGATAACATATCTGCATTTGTCTGATAAACCTGAGTTTTAGAGCACCACTGCGACTGCAGAGCTAATCACTTAAACCTGAGGTGGACCAGGTCCTTGTCACAATAATGCAAATTGTGGTTAAGTATCAGTATCAAATGGACTGGAGTAAAGTTGCTCTTTTTGCCTGCTGCATGGATTATACTACATGAAAGTTACTATGGAGTGCCTCCTAATCCAGTTTCAAGTTAATGGATTCACTACAGAAAGTATAATTATCCCCATATGCAGTCCCATCCTCTAAGTATTTTCCCTAAAACAAATTTTTGCCCACCAGCAAGTCACTCCACCTACTCTGGAGTTTCAGTTCTTTTGAACAAGACAACAGAGAGTATGATGAAAAAAGCAGACCTTTTCATTCTATCTGCTCTGGACTTTAATAAAAAATTTATTAAAAATTGGCCTCTGTTCCCAGGCTGAAAATTTGGCTTTAGGAAGGCAAGATAATACCTTGATTATTAATAAATGTGACTTTTTTCCTAGACTTCATGTGAATGAGGGGAATTTGGTTATCGTAAAAGATCAAGTAGCAACTTGCAACTCTTTTTAAGACTGAGGAGTATAAACATGTATTCTGATGGGAAATGATTCTTCAGTGTGCCTCTAGAAAAGGCATTGATTTGTCTCTGCCAGTTTAGTGGGAATTCAGATCACTTTCTTTTGAAGATTTATCAGCTTTATAATAGGTTCTGAGTTGTTCTGAGGCCCTGTAAAGGGAAGAACTTGATGCTCAAGTTCAGGTCAAGGCTGTATGGTATCCAGGTTGCAAGTATTTTTGCAGACTGTTCTTGTAGCCAGCTAGGAACTCAGAGGTAATAGTGAGCCTCTCATGTGGAAGAGAATCTGTGGGTCTTGACTGTACCTCTGAAATAGGTACTGGTTGACAGATGGTGACCAGTACATAGATTAAATACAGTTTGTACAGACAGTGTGCACAAGCAGATTGTGTAAACACTGCATTTCCTGGTGAAGCAGGAATCTGTTTAGATTACATTCCTGTGAGATACCTCCTTCTCTGCTTTCCTTGATATTTCCCTCACCCCTTTGCATTCAGCACATAAAGCAAAAACTATCAAAAGACAAAAGTAAATGTATAAAGCATAACTTTGTCCTTAATCAATTAAGAGGTGGGATAGAAAATACATAAGGGCCTGAAGGGATGACAAGTAAGTGTTGAGAGCATGGAAAGGATTCCTTTCTTAAAGAAGTGGGACCTAGAGCTAATAAATTGAATATTTAAATAGCCCACATTCTTACCTGTTTGTATTGTACTGACATTGTTTCACTGGGAAAAAAGGAAGAAACTTTTATAGGAAACCTCCTAGTAACTGGCAGCAAAGGTTGACTTGTCTAGAAGCTGAAATATAAATCTTGATAGTGCTTTTTGTTCACTGAAACTCAAAACCAAAACACCCAAAACCTGAATTGATAACTTTTCCTTGTTTAGAGAAGTCTATACTTAGTTATAAGACAAACGAGGACTTCCATCCAATGGATTCTGTTTTTTCATGTTGTGCTTCAAGAGTCTTATTTGATTCAATTCCCTTTTTGCTTCCTGGTCTTAAGTGTATTGCATATTGAGTACATATTACTAACAAAATTACTGCCTTAAATTAAAAGTAAATAACATCTTTCAATTCTGTATCATATAAAAATAGATTAATTATTATTAATTTCTCTTTCTACTTGTTTTCATACTTGCTCAAATATGTTTTACATCTTTTATTGCACACTAGGCTTCATATTTTTGTAAGTTGTGCAAAAGCAGCCTAGAATTCAGACTGTTAATCTTGCAATTGTGCACTTCTTCAACTAATCTTTGTGTTGGTCAATTAACTAATTTTGCTTGTAGTGCTTTTCCTTTTGAAAAAAGAAGGTATTTCCAGTAGTTCAGGAAAATTATATGACTCATGTGGACTTGCTTGCTGTGACAAGTTTTAGTAGTCATCTACCTTTTTGGGTGGAAAAACATTATTCAAGTGTTGCAAATACTTGAAGTATTACACAGGAATGGATACCCTATGATTTTGCTTCTGTTTTCATTTGGTGCTTTTGGAAAAGGGTGGAAAACCAAAGAAACAGAATAATATATTAGATCTAAAATAAACATCCACTTCCTGGCCCAGTACCCATTTTCATTGATATTATACGGAATAAAAAATGAGGTATTCACATAGCTTGATAAAAATACAGCAAATATTTGGCCATTAAAAAAAGGCACAGTTGCTAGCTAAATAAGCTTTAAATGAGCATCTTATAATTATAGAATCTCTGTACCATCACAACCCTTTGAGTGTAGGCATTTCTGGTTTTTTTCTAGCTGTCAACTGTGCAAAGATGCCACTGAAACAGAGCAGGCATGCTTTGCTTGTGGCTCTTTTCTTCACTGCTCTTCCAGCATGACTTTTGATAAGCATTTGCTTTTTTAGGGCTTGTCAGTCTTCCTCCCTTACCCCCTGACTTCGTTCAGCTTTTTAAATGATCGTCAGTGAATATCTTTCAGTGCATTCCAATTCCATTTAGAGATACCTGCAATTCCTATCTGCTGAAATAAAAAACTGTTTTAGGTAGAAGTGATGAGATTTGACAGTTTAAAGGCACAAAATCAGGATAGGAAGTAGCCACAAAGAACAAAGTCGGAAGCTGAATCAAGATTTTGGCTTTTGTTTCTGAAGGCCAGCATTATTTGTTTGTTCCTAATCTAACAGAGAGCTCTCTCGTTCAAATTCAGCTCCTGCACGGGAATTGAACTAATAACTTGTGACGTGCAATGCCGTACAGTATCTCCCCAAAAAGATGGAAGGAATGAGTCAAAAATGCCTATCTTTTTTCCTTTGCAGGTGGAAGAGATGGTACAAAACCATATGACATATTCCTTGCAAGATGTAGGAGGAGATGCCAATTGGCAGCTAGTGGTAGAAGAAGGAGAAATGAAGGTAAATCTTTTGGGTTTGGTTAATTCGTATAAGATGATACACTGTGGAGACAAATACTTCCAGCGTACTTTTGGCAGTGTTATCTTTGCTGGACTCTGAGATCTTAAGGGTCTCATCCAACCTAAATCATTCTATGATTTTTTGGAGATTTTATCAATCAGCAAGTTACGCTGTTGAAACTTCTGAGGATAGTGTTGGGTACGTTGGGACTAGAGTCCATGAGAGCTGTGGCTTCTAATACATTTATTGATACAAAATCCTGTGTAACTCTTACAACTCTTCATCTTTACAGATTCCTTCCTCATTGTCTCCTACGTAAAGCTTGTATCATAGTAATGTGTAAACTTTATGTAGAAAAATAACAAGAGCAGCAAGCTACTGTGTTGGCTGCTCTACTGTGCTTATGAATCCATGTGGATAGTGATAAATGGGCTAGCTTAATCATTTTTGGAGTAGAAACCTTTAAGTACTGGTATTTTAATGTGAATGGCCACATAAGAATGTCTTCAATGGTAGTTACCAGAGAACACTTTCATGGCAAATTATTCATGTGATAATATTCGGGGTAAGTGGTTTGTTGGTTTGGTTTTTTTAAAACTGATTAAATTTAAACAATTAAAACATGAACAGTTTTGACAGTTCCTGTTCTACATTTCTTTCTTTGTGTTTGGCTATAGGTATACAGACGAGAAGTGGAAGAGAACGGAATAGTTCTAGATCCTTTGAAAGCAACCCATGCTGTTAAAGGGGTAACAGGGCATGAAGTTTGCCACTACTTCTGGAACGTTGATGTTCGTAATGACTGGGAAAGTAAGGCATTGGTTCTTCAGCTTTGCAGGATAGCATTTATAGCATTGTCCTATTGTCTGTGGCTGTTCACTGATGGATTTTTTTTTTCCTTCCCACCCCGCTCTTTCTTCCAGCAACAATTGAAAATTTCCATGTTGTGGAAAATTTAGCTGATAACGCAATCATCATTTACCAGACACATAAGGTAATAACACTTCATTTGCATACCTTACTGAGACAGTCTGAAGCATGTGTGTTCTGATATTATACTGAATACTTTACTAAAATACTAATCTGGACAGTGTTCCAGAACAAGTTCTCTATTAAACTGCAACTTCCATCAATTCTTCAAACTTTCTTGAGAGCTTAATTGCTTGTGCATGTGTCTGATAGAGCTTGTAGTAGCACATGAGGCCTGCTTTTAATCTTGTGATTATATCACTGCCAGCAAGGTCATAGTCATCCAAAGCAAAGAGAAGCAGTAAATCACCACTGACTACACCACTGTATTAGATGTTCTTTTGCAAAAGTGCCAGGTTACTGTTCACCACAATTAGCTGATATAACACCTCACAATGCAAGTGGTTTTAATTGTTGGTACAACATTTTTTCTTGTACCTAAATTATTTTTTCCCCCAAAACGGTTCTGGTGTCAGTTTATAAAAATATTCATTTGAATTATAGCCAAACAACTGAAATGTAAAGATTTTAAAAATTTATAGGAATGAGATACACAGATCCATCCTTAGTCTTGCATGTTTCTAAGTATTAGCATATTCAAATGTTAAAACAAGTATTTCTCTTTGACAATTTTACCACTAGTACAGTTATGTTAAAACCTCCTTAATAGAGGACTCATAATTTTGAGTAAGACAGTTGTGTCATCTGTATTGGTTGTGGTAAAAGCCAGTATTTTTTTCTCCTACTGATTGTCAGGAAAATAACTTCTGTATATTTTCTTATTTTGTCCAACATTTCACTTCTGAAACTTTCTCTTGGATAGTATCAGTTTGCTCTGTCTTACTCAAGTAGTAGCTTTTTGAAGTAATAATTGTTTTCAATGCATCCCTCCTCTCTCTTTCTCTCCAGAAACATAAGTAACTGTAGATGCATCCCTATACACCTAACCATTAGCTCAGTTTGTAGCTTACAAATATTAACTAAAATGCAAAACTGAGGTTGAAGGAACAGGAGGGTAACTGCCTCTTCTTATTTTTTTAACTGAAAAATTCATTATAATTTGATGCTCTGCATTTCAAAGGCCTTAAAGTTTTGCCTTATTTTTTTTTGGCATGAAGTGTAGCCAACCTGAAATTTCTGTTGCCTATTTACAACAGCTATGTTCTCCTTCAGTTTTGAAAATGAAATTACTAACTTGAAAATACTTTAACTTAATAATATAACTGATGTGGTTTGCCTTGCTTGGTTTTTAGTTTTAATTAATGATAGTAAGTACTTAATTTGCAAACCTGGAAAAGCTTATGTTCAGGTCTTTCTCTGCAGAGAGTGTGGCCAGCCTCTCAAAGGGATGTGCTGTATTTGTCTGCCATCAGAAAGATACCAGCATTCAGTGAAAATGATCCAGAAACATGGATTGTGTGCAATTTCTCTGTAGAACATGATAGTGCTCCTGTAAGTATTATTTTGATTCTGTGAAGTTGTGCTTTTAAGGTAGTTTTTCTATTCTGTGGTAATGCATTTGCAGTGCTAGTTTGAGGGGGATACAGGGTTTTTACAAAAATACAGTTGATTTAAACCAGGTGATACAAGGACTTGATGAAGGCATTCTTAGCCAAAAGCTTTCTTGCCTTATCTCTCAGTTATCAGATCTAAGGTGTTACAGCAGAATGGACGCAAAATTTCTGGAGATGTAAAAACATTTTAAAGAATTGAGGTTATTTTATATGGAATCAAATCAATATCTCTTCAGTATTATCAAATATAAGAGTAGGTTTGTATAATTATAGATAGGGTTAAGTCTCTAT
>VZTZ01009446.1:4648-159409 GCA_013400955.1 Drymodes brunneopygia
GGCTCCGAGAGGGAGTGGGCGTGCGGTGGGCGTGGCCAAGCGAGGCGGCCTGGCAGCCATCAGCACCGGTGGGCGTGGCCAGAGCGCGGCGGGGAGGGCACGGGGGCGGGGCCAGACATGGGGGCGCGGCCGGCGGGCGCGGAGGGATCAGGGAGGCGTGGGAGGCGGCCGGGAGGGCGCGGGGCTGCCGGCGGAGGCGGGGACAGGGAGAACAGGGNATCCAGTTCCGGGCTCCTCAATTCAGGAAGGAGATTGAGGTGCTGGAGTGGGTGCAGACAGACAAGGGCGATGGAGCTGGTGAAGGGTCTGGAACACAAGTCCTGAGAGGAACAGCTGAGTGAGCTGTGGGTGTTTAGCCTGGAGAAAAGGAGGGCAGCCTCTCCTGTTAGGGGAGGCCTTACTGCTCCCTACAACTCCCTGAAAGGAGGGTGTATCCAGGGACAGTCTGTCAGCGACAGGACAAGAGAACGTAGTCTTAAACTGTGTCAGGAGAGGTTCAGGTTGGACACAGGGAGAAATTTCTTCACCGAAGGAATGATCAGACATTGGAATGGGCTGTCCAGGGAGGTGGTGCAGTCACCGTCCATGGANGGTGTCTCCTTCCCCTTGCCGCCGGCTGCATGATGCTCCTGAGCTGCTGGAGGGTTCGCGCTCCCCTCTTGGGCCCCCGAGGGCCGGAGAGGGGCGTTCAGCACCCGCGCGGCCCGGCACGGCCCTGCCGGCGGAGAGCGACGCGCTGGGTCACCGCGGCCGCCCCCGCCCTCNTATAATTCTGAAATCCTGTAAACGCCGCCCTGCACACACGGGCGCCCCAGGCAGCCTCGCGCAGTCCCCGGCCCCCGCCTCACCACCTCCGTGGCCCCGCCCGCCCCCGCGCGCCCGAGCACGCGCAGTGCGGCTCCGAGAGGNCCCGCCGAGACGAGAGCGGAAGGCCGTGCATGAGCGTCGAAAGTTTGTCAGTCTCCGGAGGAGCCGCATCCTTCAGGGCGGGTTGCGAAACGCCTTTTCCCTGCGTGCTGTTTTTAGGTGGGAATGAGCGCTTCCCGTGTGCTGGTGTTTACCCACAGGCTTAGGAGTAGCACTGCAGGTACTCTGCTTGAAAAACGGGAGCGGGCGCTTCTTCCAGCTGCTAGAGACACAACCCCTTCAGTGCTTCTGGGAAGATTCACCGTAACCTAAGAATGTCTCTGCCCATCTCCCGAAGCCCTGCCAGGCCAGAAAGACTGATCAGTTTTATGCTGGCAATGTGAGCGCTGGGCATTTTAGAGGACCACAAGTGGGCATACTGCTGCTCCTGGGTGTGCAGCTGGCAGCAACTCTGTTGCCCCTCAGTCATCAAGTAAATAGAGAGATCTGTGGTGAAATATAAGATGCTCAGCAGTAAGACAGCTTCAGATCGCAAGCTATCAGTGACAGGTTTTTAACCTCGTGTGAATATTCTTTCCATCAGCAAGATTTTATTGTTTCAGTACAGTTTCAGGTTGGTGTAGCTAAGGGCATAATGAGGTTGATTCAGTGTCTTGCTCGATATCTGTAGGCTCACTACTGTTATTTATTACTTTTGTGCAACCATTAGGCATTTATCACCTATATAAATTGTCTCATTTTGTTGTTTTATGTGTTGTAAAGTTACATTAAAGTTCCGTATCCCATTGACTTCTCACCTGCAAGAAGGGTTCTTTTTGTAGCCTCTGTTTATCCTTATCACAGTAATCATTCCACGAATTCCATTGCACTGACAAAGTCGTTCTCTTCCATTAACTTTTTAAGGCATCTGTAGTTGGCGTTTTATGAGTACAAGGTGTCTGTGAAATGTTTAAAAAGTGTTAATATCATGGTGGCCTATGCATGTGAAAGAATAGGAAGAAGAGTATAGCAGAGTCTTTTTTTTTTTTTTTTTTTACCCAGTTGTTTATTTTGTGGGGGCTAAAATTATATATGTAAACCTTATATATGCAGAAGTCATAATTACCCATAATAACACCGATAAGCTCTGTGTTCATCAGCAGCAGTGTGTGTGCATGGTCTGATAACCATGTGCAGTCCTGCTTTAGTACTGTTTATTTCTCCATTTGTCTGGAAGAAATTACTCTGTGCAATTCAGAATGAAAACGTCTTTTTGTGCATATAGTCAGTCTTGTATGCTTTTGAACAGTGTATGGAAAACCCTTTTCACATACTGTATACAAGTGATATTCTTGCTAAGGGGAAAAATGCATCCCTGGCAGTCTTGGTGCACTTGAAGCTACAGCAGACAAGAGTGTAACCTAGATATGTTTGGCTTTCCGGATGTTGCCTGAAGAATCACTGCCACATTAGGTTATACAAAATAGTTACGAAATGTCTTTTATTGTTTCAGGGATTGTTTATTTATTCATTTATTTATTCCAACGCAGTGGAAGTAAGTTCTGGCTTCTCACCAGTTTTCTTATCAACTGCTCTGAGCAGTTCAGAGCCCACTGGTGCAATTACGAAGCATGTGGGAAAGCTTGGGTACTGAACTGGCTTCTGCAGGAACTTCACCTTAAGGACGAAATATGGAAAATGCTACAGTTGTTGCCATAGAAAACACCAGAGCAGACGTGTGTGAATGGAGTTCTTATGGCTAGCAACTGTGCTTGGCTTCCTGCTACCATGTAACTTTGATAGATGCCTAGAGGAGTTCTGCGTGTGAACCGGCTAAGGGCAGCTTGCTAATTAGTGGTGCTCTGCAGAAATATCAGGATCATATTTGGACACTGTTGACTTCAGCCAAAACTGCTGAAGGCTGTTGCTAAGTCTGGCTGTTGACCAGCCATTAGCAGCTTGCAGACTGATGATCAGTGGTTAGTACTGTGACTGTGGCACACTACCCATGACAAACAGTGGTGACATTGGAGAGATCATAAATGCTAAGTGTGAATTGCACATCCATCTGGACACTGGCATGCTGGCTCCACAGGCACTCTGTCAACTGCTTCAGTCCTTTGCATGTTTGATTTATAAAAGATGTTTTCCTTTATGTTTACATCTTAAAACCAGGCAAAACAATTGTGCTTGAAATCACAGAAGCAACGTCAATTATATATTGGTTTTATAGCACTGGTTTGGAAATTCACATTTGTCCTTTGCTTCATATGTAGACCACATACCTTTGTGAGACAGCACCTGTTTTGTCAGTCTGTACTTGCAATATGTCACAGACAAATATACCCATCCCTTGAGCATGTAGCTGTAGTGTACTTTTTTCCCCTGCAAAAAATAGTTGTGTGCTAGACCTTAATGGAAGTTAATTGCTACATTTAATGGTACTTCTGCTTACCCTTCAGTGACTGTGGATGTTTTATGTGATTTAATATGGAGATGGATGCTGGCAGGGAGCATGCAGTATTTGGTTCTGTGATGCTTCTCAGTGAAAATTTATTTTGATAACAGATAGAAGCTGTGTCAGGATCGGTTATAAGCTTGGGCAAACTAAACAGATGGATATAGGAGCAAATTACTAAGCTTGGCCAAAATAATGCCCATAAAACACACAAGGGACCCCAGGCCATGGATCTTTGCTTGCCCTGTGCAGGGCAGGCTCTCTGAGCACCATTTTTGTGAAGCAGCTCTCTAGTTACTATTCTTCTTTCTGCATTCCCAGCCTGCCTGCTACACGACCTCCTCCTCTCCTCTACTGCTGCTGGGAAGGCGAGCACTGACTCCAAAGTGGGGGGTTTTCCCATGTCAATAATGAGGCCAAAACAAGGTTTCCGTCCTCATTTTTGTGGGGTGACAAATGTTGATTCTCCATATGGTTCTGAGGCTGTGTCAGCTCTGGCTATTATTGCAACCCTGCCAAACTTTATGTGTTTTTCATAAATTCAGTGAAGGGATAGACAGCTTATGCAACTGAAGGTGTTTTTTCTTAATAGATTTGTACAGTATGGAAAAACCTTAATGTGGATAACATACTGTGCTTCTGAGCCTGAGGCCTATGCTCCCTCCTGAAAGGAGACATCCATCTAGTATTTTGTATACATACAAACATTTAAAAAAACAAGTTTGAGAAGGCAGGAAACCTCACATTTGTAGACTTTACAGATTTGATAGCTTTATCTGAATAAGAATAATAATTTTAAAAATACTTTCTAAACAGAAAATCTTGGTGTTTGATTTTGAAAAGTTTTTATATTTGTATGGTTTCATTATTACCAGATTAAATGCAAATAACTGGAATAGCTACTTTTTTTCTCAACCTTAAATCCTCAGCTTTAACCCCAAGCTTTTCAGTGCATGCTTGAAAAGCTTTACTCAAAATCTTCAGATTTCATGCATTACTATATAAACAGGCCTAAGATCTGGTCTTACAGAACTTCTGAGTGTTTTTATAGTCTTACAGGTTGTCCTAGATGTGAGAAATGAAACATGATCTAGCTTATGACTTGAAACCTTTTCTTTTGAGCAGAATTTCCCTGCAGCCACTGAGTCTTTTTGCAGATGTAAGGGCTTGCTTTCATGTAACTCATGGCTGCTGTAGGCCCTCTGTCTATGGTAAGTAATTTTCTAGGCAGCAAACATTAACTTTGTCTCTAATTCTTCTCCCTGCAGGAAGCTGCACAAGCGTTGATTTATGCTGGGATGGCTGGGTCCAACTTGGAAAATATTCAAGAAAAAATAAATGAGTACTTGGAGAGAGTTCAAGCTCTCCATTCAGCAGGTGGGTAGGGAGCTTTCTAATTAAACCTCTGCTTAAATTAATTGAGTGGAAAGTTGTTTGCTGCTGTGAAATACATATCAATGGTGTTTGCTCTGTTTTTATTATTCTAATTTTCATGTCCTTTGTGAAGAACCACAAATACAATGAGCACATCAGTGCTTTGAATTCTGATACATCATAAATTAAGTGGAGACTGACTTTCTAAGGACTTGGGTGTGGGTATTCTTTGCTTTTAAATATTCTGAGGAACCACATCTACAGAGCAAATGTGAGAAAGTAATTAAATATACAGCAAAAATTGGTCAGGAGCAAGTCAAAACTGGCATCTAAGCCTTAGCTGTGTGATGGATTTGAAGCAAGTGGGTTCTGGTATTTATGCAGAATTACTAAATTCAAGAGGGCAAAGGAGCTCTTTGCTGTCATAAAGGTTTCCTTGTTTGATCTAGTTTCCATGTTTCTACTTAGACCAAATTCTCGTATTTGTGGACATCTGCAATTCTTGTTTAGAATCATAAAATCACTTGGCCAAAAAGGGACCTCAGCAGACCTGTAGACCTGTGACCTGCTCGAGGCAGGGTAGACATTGATGTTTGGACCTGGTTGCTTGGCTTCAGACAAGTCCTAAAAACACTTAAGGATAGAAATTTCTAGGTGCCTCTGGGCCCCCAGGGTACAATTGCATTTCTAGTGATTATTTTTTAATATATATCTAGTTGTAATCTCCACCTGTTTCAATTCATAACTGCTGATTTTCATTCCCTTTCTTCACAGTGCAGTGAAGAGCCTGAATTAATTTCCTTGACAACCTCTCAACTCATGTTGCATTTCTGTTGGATTCCCCCAAAACCATCTTTCCTTCTGGCTGGACAAGCCATGCTCCCTCAGCTTCTCAAAAGGCCTTCACCCTCCGCCTCATTAGGGACCCAAGATTAGATGCAACATTCCAGACAGTCGGCTGAGTAGAGGTTGAGAATCACTTCCCGCATCTCCTGGTTGAGCTCCTGCTGACACAGCCCACGGTGCTGGTAGCCTTCATTGCAGCCAGGGGCTTGCTGGCTGGGGCTCATCCAGCTGTCCCCCAGGCCCTTCTCCACAGAGCTTTACCCTGCAGACTGTGAGTCTGTCCCACGCACAGGGCATAACATCTGGCCTGGTTGAATTTCCTGAGGTTCCTGTCAGATCATTAGTTTAGCTTCTTGGTGTCCCTTTGAGCAGCAGCTGTGTGCTTGAGTGAGTTCATTTGGTGGGCTCTACAATGTCTTCTCCTTCAGATCATTAATAAAGGCATTAAGTGACATGGACACCTAAAGAAGTTGTATATTGCCATAGGTGATATGTTTTCACAAATGTTGCAGTGTTCTACATAATTAAAAATCCTTGTTCTCAGTGTAGTATGAAAGAGATTTTATTTACATTATTTCACATCTGAAATATTCTGAGAGTTAATGTCTGCTTCAGGGATATGTGATGGTGTTTCCTTGTACTTTTATAGATGTTTTTAGCAAAATTTAGAAGGATTTTGTTTCCAGATGAGAAATAAATATTACCCATCTGATTAGAGCTGCTAGTGTTTTGGTGACATGTTCAGGATGTTTTTACATGTCTGGTGCTGTAGAAAGCTAAATATATGTTTTTTTCATTTAGTTCAATCACAGAAGACAGACCCTCTGAAGTCAAAGCAACAGTTGGACTTGGAGCGTGCTCACTTCCTAGTTACACAGGCTTTTGATGAAGATGATAAAGGCAATGCAGAAGAAGCTATAGAGCTGTACACAGAAGCAGTGGAACTCTGTTTGAAAACAGTATGTTAAGCTACAGGTTAACTTGGTGGAATTATGTGATGGTAAGAAATTCTTCCACTCTCACAAGTGACTGACCCTTAAAGGCTGGCTTGAAAATGGAGTACCTGTATTTGTAAAAACTACCTCTTAATTTTTTTTTGTCCATTTCACTGGGTTTTTTTTGTAGTGTTTCTTCCAGTGTTTGTTATGTTGCTATACAACACCTTAAATTTATGGGGACTTGTTATTTATGTGCCTTAAAATTTATTATAATTAATTATGTGACTTATAATTTATGTTATTTATCTGTTTTTTCTAAACCTTTTTCATGTTGTTTTTTACCCTGGAGCAAATGCCACACAAACAGAAATTAAAAACTGTTAAAAATGAAGATGACTTGCTAATGTGTCAGCTGTATTACTTTCTGACTACATTAAAGACAGTAATTTAAGGGAAATTTGTGTGTGTAGCATTTTCTGAAGATGTAACAGTCTACTGATGCCAAAACTATTAAAAATACTACTTGATTACTCAAGTGTTCAATGCTAAAACTGTTATGAGTGGATTCAATTCACACTGAAATTAATAAGGATGAATTGGCCATTACATAAACAATTAAGAATATAATTACAGGTACTGCTTTTCTCCCATAAGTCCAGTTGCCTTAACTAAATCATTACAAGAAGAGCTCACCATCATAATGTAACTCCACCAAGTCTGTTTTTCTTTTTCTCTTCTTTTCAATGTTATAATGTAAAAATATTTGTGGGTTGTTGAGGGTGTTATGTTACTGTTGCTACATGCTCGGGTAAATCCTGTCCTCTGAATTACGTTAACAGGTTTTACCTAGGCTAAAACCCCCTGGTGATACAGTGTAACCAGATCAAGAGTTAGTAGAACTGCTCCAGTTTTTCCACTTGAGCTGTTGGAGCAAAACATTTTCAGTCTATTACATAACATTTACTGCGGCAGCCTGCTGCTGTTCCTCTGCTGTGTTCCTCCTTCTGTTGTGTCAGTGCATGCAAATATTACTGAAGTTAATCTGAAAATATCTCGTATTAACAACTGCATTTATTGGGTATTTCATTAGGTACAATATGCTGCTGAAGTTTATTTTAATCTTGACTAGCCTATTCATTTGTTGACCTGATGGTAAGCTTTGTCCCGTGAGGTGACCCAAAAGTACCTTCTTCCCAGGATGAAAGGAGATTTAAGGAACTCTGCTATCTTGAAGTTTTATTCCTGTCTTTCTCCTCAGTATATTCAGGTGAAGAGATTTGTTTCTTCCTTACCCTTGAAGTACTCAGAGAGCAGCCATTACTCCTATTCTGTGGCTGATTCCTAGATGGGTTGCTGGTGTTCCATCTCCACTACTTACCTTCATAAATCTTTAAGTCTTTTTCAACTAGGAACTCCAGAGTGTAATTTATTTGCAAATGAAATTAGTTGCTTATCCAGAGGGTGTTTCTAGCTTTGCTTCTTGGGGTGAAAGTAGCTTGCTTTTTGTATCCTCGGTTGACCTCCCTGACCTGCGATAATTGGTCAAGGCACAAAGCCAGAACCTGAAACCTGCTTGTGGGTGTCACAGGGGAAGCCACACCTCATGTTGTGCCTCCTGCAGATTCTTTAGCTGCAGAAGCCGTGCTTCATCTGTAAGGAAGACAAAAGTATAAACTGTCATAGATGACTTCCCAAATGGAAACAGAAGTTAACACTCTTCACATCTGCTTTGTTGTCCTGTCATAGATTATTTTATGCCTTTGATTGCAAGTTAAAAATTTTGTTCTTGCACCTCTATCTTGTTTGTTTGTATTTTATGAAAGTAAACATTTAAAAATGTTTTTTCCCAACTTACCATGATTATTATAACACATTTGGGGAAAAGAATTGGAACACATCTAAGCTCAGCAGTATATGCAGCATTTTGCTTTGTCTTCTTTCTGGCAATAGGGTTTTAATATAATTAATTCTTCTGGCAATTCTTTTTGCATATGCACTCTTTTCCATGCTGAAGAATTTTAGACATAACTTCTATTCTATCAACATTTCACTAGAACAGCAAAATTATATTTGCTTACATAGTATTTTTTTATGCTGAGTTAAAAAAAGGAACGACAACAAAGCAAAATATTTGCTCATTTCAAAAAGAGAATTGGAAGAAATAGCTTCCAAGAAATAGTTACTCTTTGCTGTAATCTAGAAGTATGACATCTGAGCTTATAAAACATGTTGGTGGTTTTTAGATGTGTAGATTTTTCTTTTATTTTGCACTTTAGGCTACTGAAACTTCAGAAACAGGCCTCCAGTCCAAACTGAAACAGTTGGCTCGACAAGCACTGGATAGGTGAGTACTGCTAATGTTATTAAACATACTTGCTGTCAGGTCTAAGTGCACCCTCTGAGCTGGATTCTCAGTCTAACATGTCTGTGTGGATTCTGTGCAGACTAAGCTCCTGCGGAGTTCACCTTGAAGCTGCTTCAGTGCTGAATGTAGCAGCTGTTGTGCCAGCCCTGTGGGAATCTTGGGACATGCAGAATTAGGAAAGGATTGTGTGCTTGTTAGAACAAATGCACTACTTCAGAGATATAATCCAGAGTACTGTAATTATTGGCCTCTATAAAAGATGCTGAATGCAGGCTAGCATGAAGTCAAGGTGTCAGTGTCCCTCTGAAGACAACTTGGAAACTGGGAAACACTTTTCTTTACAATAGCAATCTAATTACAGTGAAATCTCTGTCTGAAACAAGTTACACAAGTGTAAATTCAATGTACTTCTTTTTAAATCAGCTCTGTGATGGTAAGTCACAGACTATGTTGGGCTAAGTTTCAGTATAAGCTGGGTTTTAGCATTTCTCAGTCTGTGTTCAGAAAAAAATCCCAATATTCGGCATGTGTGTGACTGTCCAGCAGCTTAATGCAGCAGCAACTAAACATGGCTCCTGTGTATACACAGTGTTCAAGCAGTGTATTCAGTTGAAATGCTGGATTGTGAAAATGCCCATGGGGTTTTAGTACTGTTGTACCTGCTAGACAAAATAAATCTGGAAGGTGTGAGAAGATGCAAATCAGTTATCTCTCTGTGTTTCAGTGATCTTGTTCTGAGATTCTACATAATGAACACTTACTCAAATTCTCCTGTTAACATAATTTAGAGGCAATAAAAATCTAATGAGTTCTGTCAAAAGTAGCTTGTTGAGTTGGTGATCCTATATTTTAATTGATTCAAGAACAGAAAAATAAAGTACCAGCATCAGAAATTGATTTTTGGTTTTTAGTAAAAGTAGTGTTGGTCAACTTGGGCATTTGCTCATTTCATTTAACATATGTGGGAACATGAGCCAAGAAAATCAATGATAGAACTGTAATTATATTTTTATCACTGTTGTAAAGAAAAGGCATTTTTTATTTGCTTTAGAGCAGAAGCACTGAAGGAATCTATGTCAAAGTCATCTCAGAAAGAAAAGTCAACTGCAGCTAAACCAAATCAACCAGTCAGAACGTTCTTTCCATTGGGACCTGATTTTTCTTTAAATGATAAACCACAGACAATCAGAGCAGTACAAGCAAGTGAATCTCAAGGTCAGAGATACACTGCAGAGGAGATTGAAGTACTCAGGTAAGCTGAAGATTTTCCAGAATGAGTTTGTGAAAGGTCTGGCTCTGAGAAGCCAAAGTGCAGAGTTGTTTTTATAGATTATACAACTGCTACTTCACTGGAAATCAAAGGAGCATAGTATTTTATATGACTGCCTTCTATTACATCCAGTTCCTTTTATTATAGGTGAAATAAGCTACAAATAATCCATAAAACCATTAACCTAAATTGTGACTTCTGAAAACTATCAAATATATAATGTTCAAGAGGTAGTTGTCTTGTTTTCAGAAGCACTGTGCATTGCTGGTTTTTAAAAACTTATTTTATTGTTATCTTTTGCAAGTTAGTTTTCAGAAGGTGAATGATAGGTTTGTAACTTTTTTTTGGTTTTTTTTATGACTTTCAGGAAGACTTCAAAGATTAATGGAATTGAGTATGTACCTTTCATGAGTGTTGATCTGAGGGAGCGTTTTGCCTTCCCTATGCCTTTTTCGTAAGTATGCTTCAGTTACTGAACTTCATTTCTGCTTTTATTTTCAAAAGTTTCCCATATTTGGTATTTCTGTATTTTCTTTTTCAGAGTTTAAAATTTTTTACATAGGCTTTTGAGCATAATTCAGGCAGAAGTATTTAAATACTACCACTTCCTTCTTCCACTGAACTTAAAACTTTATTGTAAGCTGATCCCACTCTGTAGTGCTTTTGCACTTGTGTCTTCAAGCCTATAAGGATAATATTATACTTGGCTTTTTGGGTTATTGGGCTGGGCTGACAACCTGAGTCTGTTTTCTGATGCTGCTCCATGCTAATGAGTTTAGCTCTGTTGCCTGTAAAAAGCAGGGGATAGCCCTTTGCTCTGTAAAGGGCTATTCCAAGGAAGAGTGATATATAGCAGCTGGACTTTCATTCATAAGCAATAAAATAAGTTAAGATTAGACAAAGACATTTGGGGTTGGTTGAATTTTTTTTTATGTTTTTTGCCTTTTTCCCCCTTGAAAATCACAAACTTAGAAGCAGCGTTCCTGGAAATTGTTTTACAGCTTTGTAATTGTTCTATGCATCTTTTGCACCATCTATCAGACATATTTCAGACTGCACATACCATAGAAAAACTTTTCTAAACTGCTATTGATTTATTTATACTTTTTTCTCTCTTAAATCTAGTGATAAATGTGGGAAGCTACCACTATCCCCTAAACAGAAAGCAATGTTTGCCAAGTGGGTGCGTCCAGATGACATAACAAATAACCCTACAATGATCTATACTGTATCAAGCTTCAGCATAAAGCAGGTAAATTGTTCCTAAGGAGAAATGTGTGCTGCTAGTGGTTTATCATGGGGGACTTTCTTATTCAAAAAGAAAACTCCAAATGTGAGAGTGCTTTCCTTGGCTCTTATGAAATGAAATAAATAGGAAAAATTGGGCTCTGTAGGGGGCTCGTGTTGAGCAAGCATGCATTTTCTGCCTCCTTCCTAGTGGCTTTGCTTCTTTTTGGTTTAAATCCTTCACTTTTGAAGGGAATTACTAATGGACTGTTTTTCTTCCCTCCACACACCACATTTATGTCTCAATATCTGAGTTATTAGTAAATGTCCTCACTGGTCTTTTCTTTTCTTTATAGACAATAGTGTCAGATTGTTCTTTTGTGGCATCACTAGCTATCAGTGCAGCATATGAAAGAAGATATAACAAAAAATTGATCACGAGGTAAGTAGCTGTTGCTTTGCAAGATCATTTCAGACTTAATACTGCCAAGCTTTTGCAGTGTATTGTGTGACAGCTATACACAGTAAAAACCAGCATTTGTATCACCTTCATCTCCCTAGGACTCGTGGTTTCAGCACTTCTAAGCTGGAAGCCAACTTTATATTGAAACAAAGGACTTTAAATTTAACAGCAAAAAAGCTGTTAGACAAACATTTCCTAATAACAATTTTGAGTCAAAATTGGAACACATCAGGAATTGATTCACCATAGTTATGTTCAAAGAAACAACAATTTTGAGGCATTTATAATATCNTATTGTTAAAGGAACAACAATGTTGAGGCAATTATAATATCCAAGATTTTTTACAGAAACTCCTAAAAGTCTGCCCAATTTATTGCATCATGGTATAGGTGTTTTGTTTCTTTTATTACTACCAGAACATCTCATCTATCTTTGTTTAATGGATAACCCAAGTTTTATCCAGCTAAACAGCATTTTATTAAATTTGCTGTCCTGGTTAGACAATTACCATTGATTAAGTTTTCTGGGGTGTACAAGTCTATGAAGTGGTTCCCTTACTGTACCTGCAGTGTATTGATCAGGTGTTCTGGGGGGTATAGGTCTGTGACTCCTTAACTTACTCAAGATAGCCTTTTTTTTTTTTTTTTTCTATGATATCTTATTCATCTCTAGTTATATGATAACCATTAAACAATTATTTATTAAATTTTGTTCCACAACTGTTGATTAAGTTCTCAAAGGGGTACAGGTCCATGGAGCTGCTTTCTACAGGTGTTATGAGATAATTTCTCAGTGTTTTCTACTGACACTCAGCCAACACAGATCTAAATCAAAGNGAACACATCAGGAATTGATTCACCATAGTTATGTTCAAAGAAACAACAATTTTGAGGCATTTATAATAGACAAAATTTTTTAAAACTCACTAAACTCCTGGTTAGCTAAGATATAACTCACTGTTAATACATGCATGTATACAGACACTGGAGTCTAATTTCAGATGTGCTTTGAAGAGTAAGAAATCATTTGGAAGGATTTTTTATTTGTTTGGGGTTTTTGAAATATAAACTTTATTTATAATGCTCTGTAGTTTCATTTTTCTGCTTTGTTAGCTGCTGTGCAACAGGTGGTCCATTTTACAGCTCATTGTAGAATTAATATTAACAACACTATCTCAGCTCCACTCAATTGGCATCCCATGATAAATTTGCCATGGGCTTTCTGGACTTTGCTGGAAGGCTCTTGCCAGACCAGTGTGTGAATGGTTTTGGATTGTTTTGTTTTAACCTATTCTTGTTAGAACTGAATTTGTATTCTTTTCAAGAACAGTGAGTTCTGCACTGCCTTCTCCTTCAAAAGCTTGACTTGTCATTCAGGCAAATACTGTATTTATATTATAGATTTGTAAATACTGTTTGTTTAATAGTAAGATAAATTTGTTTGCCTTGCTTCTGTTTGAGAAACAATTAGGTTTATGTTCTTTTTGCTACTATATTAAGTAGAAAGCTGCAGCAAGAGAAGGGCTTGAAAAAATAAAACTATAAATTCCATAATCAGACTGTGATAATCCCACTTTTATTGTTATAAGTGTACCTACAGCCAAGTAATTTATGTCATAATTTCCTCATTTTCTTTTTTTTTCCTGTTAACAGTATCATTTACCCTCAGAATAAGAAAGGAGAACCAGAATATAATCCATGTGGTAAATACATGGTGAAGCTTCATATCAATGGTGTTCCTAGAAAGGTAAATGTTTTTGGGGAACCTTAGTATTATTACTATGTAAGCTGAGTATTTTAAAGGCTTGATCAGCTTCTCTATGAAGTGCTTGCAAAGCAAAAACTTCAGCAGGTGTTTTTGGAAAGTAGTTTTTAATGGTTAAATATTTTTGAGATTCATCTTTGGTTTTGAAGTATGCAGCCACATACTTCTTTTGTCTGTACTTCTGTATTTATATAAATGTTCATAAAAACAGCCTTACATTAAATTCATGTAAAAAATGCCTTATATTACTTAACAGAATTTTGAAAACCGAACAGGAACAAAACTAGGTATCCCTTATTTATTAATTAGATGTGCACTTTTCCACTCCATCTTAGAAAGAATTAAAAAAATACAGAGGGGGACATTAGGAACAGTATAGGTATGGAATGACTACAGAAGAATAACTCAGCTGATAACTTGAGCAAGGCCTTGCTCACCTCCATATTTTTAGTAAGAAGAGGAAATGCCTGAAGATAAAACTTTGCAAACTCACAAACAGCTTCATTTTCTTTTCAGTGCAATAAATAAGAACATAAAATAATGTATTTCTCCATGTAATACTTAACTGTAGCACAGATCATAGTTACTGATGAATGTTTATGAGAGTTCAGAAGTTGAGTGATCATATTCATGGAGTGGGGAAGTAGGGGGAAACTCCTCAAAGGCTCTTCATTGTTGAGAGAACCTCTGTGTCAGGAGGTCCTTGAGCTGCAAAATTCTGAATGTTTCAGGAAAGTATCCTTTTTGTGTCTGCCTTGCTCTTAATATTCTTTCCAAAATATCTCCTAATGGCTGCCTTTTGTTAGGATGAATGGCCATTTGCTCTCCTATGAAAAGGTCTATTCATTCCTGCACAGATAGGGTTTGACCAGAGAATGTGCTGTGTTGGTAGCCTGTATTTGTAATGGACCAGTGCCAACAGGAAACTGAAACATCCATTCAGGGAAACTGTTTCAGACCACTGCAAATGTGCAGTAAGGATCTGTAATGATGATGAATATATATTACCTAATTTAAAAAAGATATGTTAGTACTGTCACAGCTGCTGCTTTGAGTTGTTTTTCCTTTTCAGAGAGAAGAAACTTAAGTCTGGAACTGGAGGCTATGAAAGGGATAGGGCACCATTGGTTTCCTTAAAGATAAATAAATGTTTATTTCTCTGCTGGCTACCAAGCATCGTCCATGCTCTGATTCCTAATTAGATGAGGAGTATTGCTAGGCTTTTCTTTACTTTTTATGCCTGTAATTGCACAGAACCTTTCTGCAAGTGTCTTTTGCTGTAGGTGTTGCACACTTTATAAGAATGTACTGTCACCATCAGTCAAGGCAGCCACTCGTGTCACCCAGTTAGACCAGTGCAAGTAAGAGCTGGCAACAGAATTTCTTGTTCACTGGCAACAGAATTTCTTGTTCACTTGGGCAAACCACTGCAGGATTGATAGAGGTGTCCCTTTGTGAGAGTAATGGTCAGGTCTGGCTGTGTCTGGGAAGCTTTGTATTAATGAGGGTTTTGTTTTATTTTCTGGTTACTTTCAAAATACTTTATTAGATTGATGATGGTTTTTCATTCATTTCACACAGGTAATCATAGATGACCAGTTACCTGTTGATCACAGTGGGGAACTTCTCTGCTCTTACTCCAATAATAAGAATGAATTATGGGTGTCACTAATAGAAAAGGCTTACATGAAGGTCATGGGAGGATATGATTTTCCTGGATCAAATTCTGTAAGTATGAGATTATTTCTAAGAGGAAAAAATTCCACTTAGATAATAATGGGTAAAATAATTTCCTTCTAGTGAAACAAAGTGAACAGCTTGGGAAGACAAGTATTTGGTTTGACGTTTTCTTAAATTTTTTTCTATTTCTTTCTTTCACAAATATTCTTAGCTGTGCTTAATGAATTTATTCCATCAAAACAGAATGAGCAGGACATCCTGATGATCAGAGTCAATCTTAGTCCTCAGACTTCAATATTGATGCTTGTGGGTAGGAAATGTTTATATACAGTCTAGATGGAAGTGTTGGGTGAAGTAATAAATTCTCTTTGCCCATATCAATACTGCTGATTTTGATTTCTAACTCTTTCAATAAATAGAGCAGTTCTCCCTCATTAGATAAGGGTGTCAGCTAGGAAAGGAACAGTCTAGTCATTTAGAAGGTCTGTATAGAGGGAGCAAGTACTTTGATCTGTGCAAGTTTGTTTATCAGATTGTTCCACTCATCTCCATAAATCTGCATTAGGTTTCTATAATGTGGTTTCTAAAGAAACAGTCATCATATGGCAGCTAAAGTGACATGCAAGTTATTCTTTAAAGAGGGAGGGTTTGCTGAAATGAGTAGCCCACATAATTTGTTACTTAGAAAGTGTTTCTGATTTTAACTTTACATTATTAAAATTTTAAAGGTTTTTTTTATTTCATGGTGCTATTTGGTGTCTTGACAGCCACATTCTTGGTGGGTGTACTTGGTAATCATAACCTCTTGATAAATTATTTTGAGACAAATGTGGCTTTGAGTAAGGGGTAAATGCAGCACACATTTTTATGTGTATCAGTGTCAGGCTGCTTTGTTTTGAAGGACAAAAACTGGTGAGAATAACTGTGTTTTATTTCCATTGTCATCTTCTAACTTGCTGTCTGGAAAAACAGGTTGACTGGTGACACCCTTCCTGCCCTCTCCACTTTCCACTGTATTTCAGCTTCCTTCTGTGATCAGGGTTACTTACAATCAGGCTGTCTTGTACTTGTAATTCCTCAAGTTCCCACCCCCCAGTGCTGGTTATTGACACTTCAAGCATTTACAGTCTCTGCTTTCACTTTGAGGAGTACAAAGCAAAAGAATAGAAAATAAGCAATATTTCAAGGAGTTGGGAGATTAAAGCATCTTTTTATGGAAATACATGTCAGTGTCAGCTTTACCAAAAAGAATAAAAAACCCAAACCCCAAGCCTTAGAAATAAAACATAAATTATTTAAAATGCATATATCATAGCAAGGTTCCAAATAGTGCTTCTGAGATATGCTTTAAAAGTCTATAAATCAATGAAATAAATAGAACACATCACACAATCGAGCATGACTGGTGATTCTGATATGCTTCCGTTGCTCTGGAATTTCAGTTTATTTCATCAGTTCAGTGTCCAGCTTTTTTTTTTTTTTTTAAGCTACTCGGAAATGTTGTCCTTATTTAATCAAAGAAGTTTTTGTTTGTTAGTCCTTATCTTGACCCTTTTATGCATAGAGCTGTATTGTAATTTATGTGTACTTGATTCCTTTCAAGGCATTTTTTAAGCTGTGTACAGACATCATATGTTTATATATGGATTATCTGTTTTGATTTCTTTTGAATACTTGCATTTCAGAATATTGATCTTCATGCACTGACTGGTTGGATACCTGAAAGAATTGCTATGCACTCTGACAATCAAGCCTTCAATAAAGACAGCACTTTCAGAATGCTTTATCAGAGGTAGATGTTTGTTCTTTCCTAAGTAATTAAAATGCTTCCTATGTAGTAGCTGTGTTAGACTGTAAGAGCAGTACAGTCACCACAGACACTTCAACAGCATTTTGGTACTGCTACAAATTGTGCTTTATAAAACCTTCATGTGCTTTCTGGAAGAAGAAAAATTGAGGTATTGGTAGCTTTGATAGAGCAGAAAATGAAAAATACTGGGGAATTTTGTGCAATGGAATTTTTATTTATTTATGAATAAAAAAAATAATAACCCTTTCCTTGACAAAGAAAATAGAATATACAGTCAGAGAAGAGCAATTTGGAACCAATATACCAGTTATATTATAACTGGTACCAGTTATAATATATACCAGTTAAGCATTTAAAAAGAAGAAGGATATGTGTTCTGTATTTCCACATAGTTCCCCAAAACTATATTATATCTGCTGTTCTTAGCAACCAGAAATAATTCAGTATTTCTAATCTATCACAAGATTATGCCCCATCAGCAAATCTCCTAGGGGAGCAGCAAAAGTCTATCAAAACTGCAATACTGGTTTTCAGACCTACCATAGCAGTTGGATTTGAAGGTCTTAAAGGTCCAAAGTAAATGATTCTATTATTTTGCTTATGGTGAAAGATACAGCTGTAATTTATAAAAGCCAGGTATACCAAGTACTTTGATTTCTTCCAGAATGGTTTTGTGCAGTCAGTGCCTTGTGTATTTCAATGCAGTAGAAGGGGGTTATTCTGTTGTCTGAAACATCTGCATCCACGATAAAAGAGCATGACACCTGCTACAGTGTTTTTCCAGTTGCTTAGGAGCTCTCAGAGCTGTCAACAGGTTTTCAGATATTCCAGTGTTGTAATTTGAAGGGGTGATTGAAGTTAGGATGGGATCTAGCCATTGCAGCATTGCTGTGCTAGACTGGAAATGTGTTGATCCATAGTCCGGTGATCCTGTGCTCTGTCTAGGGACACTGAGTATGTACTTGGATTTTTAGCATAGGCGGGAAACATGTTAGTGTGTTTTCACAGCAGCAATTCTTCCAAAGCTAATAATTGCTATTCAGAACACTAAACTTGAGTATAAACACCTGTAAAAGTATAGAAGCATGAATTTCTCAGTCTTCTGAATCCTGGGGGTACAACAGGCTTGATTAGCTATATGCAGTCATTGACTAAGTGGTGATGAAACCATGTTTGTGCTCAGCTGAAGATCTGTGAAGAGTATCTTAAAAGTGACACAGGCTGAGCTTCAGGTTGATAAATGCTGAATTTTGTCTATGAAAATACGAAATTATATTAAAATAATAGTTTTTAATTTAAAGCATTTACTTAATTCTGAAAGAAAAATTCTACTTGCTCAAGTTTTTGTCAGGAGTGATTTCTGTAGACAAAAACCCTGTATATCCCAGTTTTTATAAAGCAGAGTCATGCTAATGGACAGTGTACAAACATGCTATTGCAGTGTCTGGCAAATGTTAGATTGCAACTTGCAAGACTTTAATTAAACTATTTTTTCACGTCTTTTTGAACAGATTTCACAAGGGAGATGTCCTTATCACAACAGCAACAGGGGTGATGTCTGAAGAGGAAGGAGAAAAGTGGGGCTTAGTTCCAACCCATGCATATGCAGTCTTGGATATAAGAGAATATAAGGTATCAAGTGAAACTTGAAGGTGTTTTCAAACTCGTTTGAAACCTACATGTGTTTCTAGGTTTACCCTAGATGGGTAGCTACTGATTTTTTTGCTCCAATGGCTAATATATTTTATTTGTCTTGGACTCCACTGGGAAATTCCAGAAAACTTAAGGATTCTGTATTCTCTTCAATCACCTTCAATATGTAAAAATTACTGTGACAAGATGAAGTGATGATTTTACTTTGTGTTTTTTTAGGGACTTCGATTTCTTCAGCTAAAAAATCCCTGGAGCCACTTACGTTGGAAGGGACGATACAGTGAAAATGACACAAGAAACTGGACCCCAGATTTACAAAAATACTTGAACTTTGATCCCAGAACAGCTCAGAAAATAGACAATGGTAATAAGGTTTTAAAAGTCATTATCTTTTCAAGTAGTATAGATCTTTGTGGTATATCCATGCAGGAAGGTGGAATGCTTAAGCAAAGGAAAGTAAAACAAGAAACTAAAAACTAAATAGTCCAAAAGTTTAGGAAGTTTTGTGTATTTAAATCTGTCATTTCAGGTTTGTCTGGGGTTTAAGTAGTCTGGACTGTTAAATATATCTCAAATTCATTGACAAGAAAGTACCTCCTTGGTTTAGTGTGCTATCTCAGTATGTGGGAGTTCAGTGCAAAGAGAACATTCTGAGAATAAGCTGTGTAATGCTACTTTTTAATATGTGAATGGACTTTCTGTGGGTTTTTTTCCTCTCCAGCATTTTCAAATATGTATCTACATGCTTACTGTAATCAGTATTTAAATCAATCTTTCTGCTGCAGCAGCTGCATTTTACTTTCAGAAGGATGTTTCTGCTTTTTACTGTGTCCTAGTTGCTGTCTGCAAATCTGTCTGGGGGAGATCTTTTGTTCAATGCCACTGTTTTTACAACACTATGCCTCCAAATACATTAGATTGTAACATTTATTGATATGCCTTGTGCAAATGCCTGAGGAAAACTTTTGATTCAAACATAAAAATAGAAGCCCTGGATTTGTGACAATTAGGAGAGAGTAGGTTGTTATTTATTTACTGATTCATTTAGTAAGCAATTTGTAGCATCTAGTTGTTAAAATTTTGTGTAAAAATACATCAGTAATTTTCATTTAGTTATTCCTTCTAATTGAAGTTACACTTTGGTCTTCTTGTTTTTGTGTAGTTATTCTGACTGTTTTTAGTGCTGCAAGATCTGCAACTGCCTATGTCAGAGACATGATTTATAAGGCTGCTGACATTTTAAAAGTTCATTCCAGTAGGAATCTGCTGGCTTGCAGGCACTGTTGTTGGTTGGAGTTGCAATAAAGAGAGCTATAGAGAATTTGAGTAAATATATGAGAATGTTGTAAAGAAGAAGCAAATTTAGGGTGCAAAAGTAAGTGACATAGGTATTGGATGAAGTACCTTAGAAATACATTTAAACATACTCACATGTTGATTAAATGCTCAATTGTGCTGGATGACTACCGAAGCAGGTTGTTGAAGCAGGAACCTGTTTGACTGTGTATTTTAGTTTTTGTTTTTAGAAACCTAGGAAAGGGGAAATCAGGTCAGAATCACCTAATGATGTCTCTTTCAAAATAGCAGATTTTCTCATACCTTCTGCTTAGTGCTTGAGAATGGAAAAGCATTCTGACAGCTTCAGAAAGTCACTGATAATAAGCAGAGACTTACTTGGGTTTTTTTCCTTTAACTTGGTTTGGGGGACAAGTTTAAATTTAACAATTTAGGTGATGCAGACATTACAGTTACATTTTGCAGAAATGTTGGCTTATATAAGCTGTATCATTTGCTCAGAAAGAGACTTTTGAGAAACAAGTAAAATCAAGGTATCTGGTGAGAAAATAGTAACAGCATTTCCTTTTCAGGGATTTTCTGGATTTCCTGGGAGGACCTGTGCCAGTACTATGATGTTATTTATTTGAGTTGGAACCCAAGTCTTTTTAAAGAATCTACATGTATTCACAGGTTGGTCCAAAAGATAAAATTTTTGTTCCAAAATTTCAGTAAGTGTTCTGATGTGATGTTTCCTTCCTTCCATTCTTCCAGGTTACAGCTAGGGGCTTGAATTCCAACCCTGTTCTTTTGGACCTGACTTTACGCTTTCTCAGCCCAGGCTTTGTTTTTGACTACTTCTGTAACATCAGTGGAGCTCAGTGACCCTTGTGATGTTGCTGTGGAACTATGGTTGTGTAACCAGATTCTGACCTCAGTCTCACATCTCCCTGTCAGAACACAAATCAGATTTTTGAGCAGTCCGTCTCTAAGCAGTGCCAAGACAGTGCTTAAGTGACCTAGTTATTATTTGGAATTCATTTTCCTGGCCCCTTGCAAGTGAACTGTGCAGTGTGTGTTGTCTTTATAGGGTGTGTTCACTGATATTAGGGTAGTTTAACCAGTTCTGGGTTTTAGCAGTTGTAGTTATCGTAAATAATCTTCCTTGCCTGCTGATTTGTTTTTTGAATGTAATGCCTGTCTCTTACCAAATATCCATTACATTCAGGTGTTTTGTCTCCCAGTTTGAGGATAAGTGTGTGTGTCTGTGTCTTGGTTTAGGAAAGCAAGGGTTTCTATACTTTCCACTCCACTGGACTGCACTTTGTCACTGCTTCCACACTGTCCCTGCATGTGTTAGCTCTGCATAAGCTCCTTCATCCACACTGTGACTGCTGAGCTTATCTGTAAAGGCTCCTTCCATTTTTGTGCTCCAATTATTTCTAAAATACACTGACGTGATGTAGTAAGATGAGATAATGTGTGTGCTGATGTCAGAGCTCACCTACTCTGGTCTGTCTGTCCTTATATTATTGGTGATTGTTGTCCCTCTGTGTAGGGAAAAGCCTTAGCACAGTGCAGTTGCCATAAAATGCAGACGGTGATAATTTGAAGCTTTGTTAATGCAATCTTCCACACATACTGTTCAGTTTTACAAGTGTGAGAGGGACAAGGACACTTAGGAATAGCTGTATACACTTCTGTTTCCAGTGTGCCACACTTCTTGTTCAGTCATGAGCACTTTCTTTTTTTTCTCACTGAATTTTTCATGTCTAGACACTTCACAAGGCAGCAGGCAGATTCTGCAGTAGGACACCTTAAAGATCTTCAACATTTCCTGCAGGGCACCCTTCCTAGTGGGAAACAGGGCAAATTTTAAAATAAAAATTGCCCCAGAAAAAAAAATGGAGGAGAAAATTTGGCAAGCTTTTGGAACTGACCATAGCAGATAGATAGATTTCTATAGTTACAAAAGTGTAGGTGTTTTTTCATTTAATACTGATATGGGCAATCATGGCTGTGGTTGTGTAGCCCAGGCTGCTTGAATGGTTCAGCTTTTTCTGTGCTTTGTGTGGTTGCAGTCACCAGCCAGGCTGTTTGTATTAAGCATTTTTTATTATCATACATGTATTGCAGTGAACTCATTTATAAAACAAGGTTCTAAGATAATGCTTCTGATGTGACTGTGTTATGTAACCACTGCCATAGATTCCAGTAGAAAACTAGGCTTTGGTAACTCATTACTGGTAATATCTCGCTCTTTGTGTGTGTGTATGATTTGATGTTCATTTCAAAGCACAAATTGGTTTCTTGCTAGTCTAATAACGTGTCTGTATCATTTCAGTACTTGGGATGCAAAGCAGGGCCCGGTGAAGGATGCCTACAGCCTGGCCAACAACCCTCAGTACAAGCTGGAGGTGCAGTGTCCACAGGGTGGTGCTGCTGTCTGGGTCCTGCTCAGCAGGCACATCACTGACAAGGTGCTGGCTCTGCACTACAAGCTCTGCCACAGCTTCTGTAAATCTTTCTGTATGCCTTTCTCTTATTAGTGTATTACTGCCTATGTTCAGGTGTGTACACCTGATTTTTTTAATTCAGCAGGTACCTGCACCTGCAATGGAAACAGACCCAGAGTAAAATTTGAGCTAAGTGATTCTATTCCACTGTAAAGGTCCTAAAGTAACTGAATCTTGGGGCCTGAATAAGTTAAATTAGTGGATGTTTGTTCATTTCAGGCATTCTAAAAGAATTCTGTTGGGTATCCCAATAAATACGAATATCAGATCCTATTGTGTGGTGATCAAAAGGGATGGTATAATCTGTACTTGAGTTTGATTAAGTATTCATTATGTTTCACAGAATTGCACAACTCTGATTTGTGTTTGTTTGTGGGGATTTTTTTATAGGATGACTTTGCACACAATCGAGAATTCATTACAATGGTTGTGTACAAGACTGATGGCAAAAAAGTTTACTATCCAGGTTAGTGTACCTTAATTGTCAAGCTGATGTTATAAATAAATGAAGAAGCACACAGAACTTTGTGGAGAGGAAAGGCACTTTTTGCTTTAAAACTAGATGCCTTGCTAAGAAGTCAGTCTTCTGAAATCATTGTTTTGCCCTGTTTGATCCTACTTAAAGCCTACACTGAAGGAATAGGCCATTCTACACATGCTGTAAGCACTCTTAAGAGATTTACATAGTCCTGCTGACACTTACTTTTATGCAGCACTTTCTTTACTTTTTCTGTTTATTTTTCAGTGCCAGTAGTTCACGCTTAGAGAGAACAGATGTTGTGTGTTAGTTTCTCTGATAGCATAATTATTTCCTACATTTGTGAAATTACTTAAAGGTCTACAGCTTCCACAAAATGAAAATAATCAGGATTAATTGTCCCATGAACTTGGCTTAGTAAAGTACCTAAGCAAGCTTATGAAATACAGGTGTATGCTTCAGCATATTTCCAAGTATCAGGTATGGAATGTTTAAGATGTTCAAATTTTATCAAAATATCACTCTTAGTCATTATATGTCAGATTGTTTTCACCTTGAGGAGAAGGAGTTTGGCTTTTAGAAGTTTGCTGTAGCTGTGAAGCAGCCAAGTATGCTTTATTTCAAGAGAGAGAGCAGATCTGAAACACAGGCTAAGACAGAGTGTAAAGGTAATGCGCAGGTTGATTGGATAGACTGAAACTTTAAGGTAGAGATAATAAGATAATATTTTTATTCCTTCTTCCCATCAAGTTAGAGATAACTAAAAATATTCCTTGAAATAATTCAGTGAAGGTGCATCCTAAAAGAACTGGGATTTGGCCTATTGCTTTCACAGATAGGAACCTCTTTAGAACCAGGTTTGCATTCGAGTATCTGCTCATGCAACAACTCCCTCAGTAGATTTTAAGGCTTTTTTCACCAAAGAGTGGAATTTGTGGGACTTCTTCTATTGGAATGGCTGATAAGCATTGCATTGTTCACCTCTGATCTTGTTCAGTGAATTCTGCTGACCAATTTCGCTAGAACCCGTCTTTCTGTGAAAAGATCTGTTGACACCTGACCAAAATCTGCTTTTGCAAGAGCTTCTCTGTGAGGAGAAGCAGATGCCCAAGACATGCTTCTGGTGTTGCTGGTAGTTGTAGCAGTGCTTATTTTACACGTGTGTCTCACTGAAAGTGTTCTTAAGTGGGCAAATCCAAACATATTTGTATAGGAGAGGGAATTGTTCAGTTGTGCTTGAAAGAGACAGTCTGGCAAGACCAGTAGCAAAAACTGAGTGATTCATATGTTTTGTTTTGCTACACAAACTCTTTTAAAAACTTCTGATCTCACGAGCTCAAACTTGCTTAAAACCTTTCTCCATGGAAATAGATTGGTCAAGCTGCAGTATTATTTTAACCATCTGTTAAAATGAGATGAGAACAAAGCAGCTTAATCCTTTGGCAGCAAGGCCAAGATTTCCCATTCCTAAGCTTCTTGTTGTTTTATATTAATCCCTTCCCCTCTCCCATGTTGCTTTGTGGAAGAAAATAAAAGGACCTGATCCTGGGCCTATTGAAGTAATTGGCTAGACTTGGTCCTGCTTCACTGAAATTAAAAGAAGTCTGGAAAGAACCAATTAGAGGCCAAATAACAAATTACACTGTCTAATTGTAAAAGCAAACATTTGGGATCTTTCTAAGTACCACATGTGCGTTGGTATTGGGATGCAACTGCATCTGTGTAATGATCACAGGGACTTGAAGAGAGAGGGAGAGAAAGCGTGTGTGATTTAGTTAAAGGAATTAACATGTTTTGAAGTATTGTTTATGAGATGGCCAAAGATTTTGGCAGCTGGCATTCTGGAACTGTCCAGCCAATGGAGAAAGAACAGACAGTTCAGAGATTTTCGAAGAGTGCTTAAACATTCATTATCTTTCTCTTGAAATTTCAGCATAGTTACAGTAGTTGTCTTTGAGTAGTGACATTGGTGGGAGATGGATAAGCAGTTCTTGCAAGTCTTGGGATTTAAGCTGTACTTGTACTTTCAAGGACAGAATTTGTGTCTTACCATGTGTTATGTACCTCTCCTGAAAACCATAGCTGATGTTAAGTCTGTCCTTTTTATGGGTAAATCTTGAGGCTCTCTTCTGTTCAGAGCACTCAGGTCTGTTCAGTCTAATCTTAGAAGTTTACCAAGCTGGGGGATTTTTTGGTGAGGGAAAATGTTCCTGCTTTTCTTTTTCAGCTGATCCTCCTCCTTATATTGATGGCATTCGGATCAACAGTCCTCATTATCTGACCAAGATAAAGCTGACCTCTCCAGGCTCCCATACATTCACCTTAGTGGTGTCCCAGTATGAGAAACAAAACACCATCCATTACACCATCAGGGTATGTGCTGTTGTTTCATAATGAATGTAAGCAACTAAACTGTAAAGTGTCCTTTGTTTTTATATTTGAAAAAAAGGGTGCTTCTGAATCAGTACTGCTGTTCAGGGAGGGAAGCTATAAATGATGGAGCAGAGCCACTGGATGAAGTGTTTGATAACATTGTCCATTGGTAGTTAAGATATTAGTGTGGTTTTAATAATAGAATTTTAGAGCAAAATCAGCTGAAAAATACTCATATTTCCTAGAATAAGAAAGTATCTATGTACAGGAAGATCACTGGCTCTCTATGTATCCAAAATAAGCCTATTTTAGATCCTGGTTAAGATTTAAAGTTTTTCTTACTTCTCTTGGTCTTGGCTTAGGATTTGGGTTTTTCTCTTTAACTACTGAGTAACATAATGATCAATGCTAGGTATTTTTTTTCACTGAAAAGGAGTAAAATGCAGATTGTTTCCATTTTACTTTTTTTTTGTTTTTGGTTGGGGTCTTCTTGTTTTTGTGGGTTTTTCTCAGTGGTTGGGGTTTTTTTGTGAAGAAAAGTTATGTAAAGCTAAGTCTTGTTAGTCCCAGCACTGTTCTGGATTTTGACACATATCTGATGGATAATATGGGCATGTAGTGAACAGGTATCTAAAAATGTTGTGTAGACAATTCTGCTTTCCTTTAATTTGTCATGATTTCATTTGAAAAGTGCAAGATGAATGTGTGACCTACTGCTTCTTTCACAACACAGGTGTATTCCTTGTGCAAGTTCACTTTTTCCAAGATTCCTACACCGTACACCATTTCCAAACGGGTAAAGAAACATTTTCTTTTATGGGTCACTGGTTTGGCTTTTCCATATTTGAGATGTACAAGGTTTTTAAATATATTTGGATACTACTGCCCTACCTCCACCACAGAGTGTTTTGTTGCATCTGTGCTGTTGCAGACATGCTGCAAAGCCTTTGCAGAACAGTATGGCCTTTGGAACAACAACCCATACCCTAATAAGTCATCAGTCTGCAGAAATCAAGTTGTGCTAGTAATGATACAGACTGAAAAACCCGCAGAAGTGTTGCTCATTTCCCTTTGAGAGAATTGCATTATTTTCTTGGAAAAACTCTTGGCATGATAGGACAAAATCAGCAATGCCAAACCAAAGGCACCAGTAGCAAGATCATAAGAAATAAAATTAGGATGGCAATATCACAACATAGTACTGTTCCTAAATTTTGCAAAGACACCTCAAGGGTCTGTAAACCATTGGAATAAGCACTCCCATTGCCAAACAGGATCAAGGAAGTATATCCATTGTACATTTCCTGTAGAAAAGCTCCCTGAGTGTATAGGAATGGGCGAGAGTGAAAACTTGACTGAAACTAAGACAGAAGCTCAGGCAGTTTTGGGGCCAACTGCTGTTCATATTTTAGCTGTCAACATGGGCTGCAGTTAAACCTTCAGCTGAGGTATAAATATAGCCAAGAGCTCACAGGATAAAATAACTTGCATGTATTTTCATGTTTTAGCAGTTTTACCCTCAGGAAAGAAAAAGCCAGCAGCTGTTAACTTCAGCTCTGTACCTACAAATGCATACCCTGGGGAATCCTATTGTAGTCAGAAGTCCTCTGTCCAAACAGTAACTTGTTTAGGAAGAGAGAAACAAGGGAATTTGAGCCTCAGTGGAACAGTCCATTTTCTAGGACACTTGTGCCTGAAGCCCAGGATTGCATTACTTTGTGTGGTCAGGGGGACATGCTGGCTTGCAGCTTGACTCTCGAGTTCAGACAATGTTCCCTACCAGCTGCTATTTCTGGAACAGTCCCTTGAAGCCTGTTCTAGAGAATGGTGAGTGAATAGAGAGATTGCTGCGAACAGCAGGATGATTTGTTCAGTTCTTCCAGAAACCGTTGTCCTATATAGCTATTAAAAACAGGGCTTACTTTGAGGAAGTGCTTTAAGAGGTCAAAAACACATTCAAGGTGAAAAGCCTGTTTGAGGAGGGACATCTGTTTTATGTTGTAATATGTTTTGAAAGAGAATTAAGTATGTAGAAAATTCCTGTTAATTATTTGAACATGTCTATATAGTATTACAAAAAAAAAAAAAGGTATGTTTCATCTATCCAAGGCCAGTCCTGTCTTTAGGACTGAATACAAAATGTTAGTTGCCTGTATTTAATGCCTATTTGGTGTTTGCTTAGCATTCATCACACTAAAAAACAAGCAGAGAACTAATTCAGTTTAGCAATAAAAACAAGTTCTGTAAGATGTCCTATACTGGAGTCAAGTGGTCACCTCTGGAGCTCACCAAGCCCTAATGTGATTCCTGGAATTAAGTGCAGCAGAAGTGGAAAAGGGCTGGAAAGCTCAGCAGCACACAACAGTTTTAGGTTCCTGGGTAGCAGCATGGTAGGGGGAGAAATCCCCCTTGCTTCCATATTTACCATGTTTGAGGGGTTTGGGTACTGGGTGAAGAAATTGAATCACAAGGGAAAGTGCTGCCCCTTGCTGATTTGAAAGAGACAGGAGAGAAGTAACAGGAGAGATGGATCACAGCTATAAATCTGTGGGAATGCCTGGCATGTCTTACAAGTCTAACCTTTCAGTTTAATGACTAGCAAGGGGAACTTGGAAACAGATGGCCTGCTTCTCAAAGCCTGAGCAGCATTCTTCCTCTTGTGTGTTTTTGTCCTTGCAGAATCTGTCCTTATGGTTATCTTGTCACTGCAGTGCTGGTTCTCAGAGTGCATAAAGGTGGACAGGGCTGGAGGCAGAGATCTTTAAAAGCAAAGGGATACAACACTTAGTGTTGTACTGTCTGTCACCACTGTTTCTCATTTAACCCAATGGAGGAGTGTCTGAGGACAAAAAATAACCTGTGAAGTCTAGTAGGAATGGGATATATGGGGAATTTTAGATGGGTTTTTGCTAGCTGCAGTTTGTCATAGTCAGAAACAGTCACTCAGTGCTTGTTTAATGTAAGCTGGAAGAATACAGTACATGTCTAAGGGATGTAAGGCTCTGATCGAGGGCAGTGGGGAACTGCACAAGACTTTGTGAATGCGTAACAGTATCTTTCACTTCACTTTAAAAATTAGGAGAGGTGACTAAAGTCAGTAACCTCTAAAATGAGAGCACCCTCTAATCTTGTTTGTGTGGGTATATATAAGCAATACAAATCCTTAGGGTTTGTTTTCTGTACTTTTGACTTCTTTCAGGTTAATGGACAGTGGAAAGGTCACAGTGCTGGAGGATGTGGAAACTTCAGAGACACCTACAAAAATAATCCCATTTATCAATTCCAGCTAGACAAGAATGGACCATTGCTAATTGAACTACGAGGGCCAAGGTTTGTAGAGAGTAATTGTGCATTGATACAGCAAAGACATTGCATGCCAAAGATAAAGCTTTGTCAGTATCCCCTTGGGGAGGGTGAGAAGCTCGTGGAACATCCAGAACACAAGGTGTGGGAATTGACTCAGATTTAGTACTATTTATGTTTCTATCTTTACCATCAATAGTGTTTTAAATCTACACATTGACTACTGAGGGAAATCCTTGACCTATAAGGAAAGCATCAGCCTTCCTTTCTCTTTAGTTTTGGGGTCTGAGCAGAGCTAGGGAAGAAAGTATAAAGGACTTTTCTTCTTAAAACTAATTATGATCATAATACCTTTTGTAGTACAGCTAATATGCAGGATACTAAACCCTTACAGGTTCTCAGACATCTCTGAAAGTGCATTTACTTTGCCACTAGCAGGCCAGAAGTGCTGGATGTCAATGTCCTATAAATTAGACTTATGGAGGTCAAATTCCTTTGGCACAATTAATGATTACCTCAAAATACCAGTGTCCAGCACTTTTAAATAGCAACATCTCCTGCCCTGCAGTCAAGTGTTTATCTTTGCAAAGCTGTACAGTGGGCCCCACAAAATGGCAGAACTTTTCTATCTCTCCTTCCCTTTTTGAGGAAACTCCTTCTCTTATGAAATGAAGATGAGTGTAGAGGTGTGGCTGTACAGTTCCATGAATTGAGCAGGTTTTTGTATGCATTTTTTTCACACTTGCACATCCTATTTGGGTAGTTTGAAGGACAGGGGCTGTCCTGTGGTGCCTGTCACATGCATTAACAGGAGCAGACGAAGTGTCCCAAGTTGTATTGCAACATGAGAAATTCTGCTCAGATCACTGACACTGAGGCCTATAGTAGCAATCAGGTCACACCCCAGGATCTCTGCCATGTGGCACAGGAGTGTGTCACAAGCTTAACTACTTCAGTTCTGCTTGAGTGCACAGGCAGGCTTCTAGCAGGCATTTTCCCTAAGTCCAGGTCTAAACCTGAATTGAAATCTGTCTTCCTCCAAATTCTACAATCATATCATGGTAAATTTGATTTAACATTTCTGTCACAAATGTGACAAAACTTTCAGATGTCTTTCAGTTATACTGTATATTTTTTAACAACTAGCCCTCTTCATGGTAATCCTGATGACCCAGCTATCTAAACCAAGATTGTCATGTCACTTGCAGGCAATACAGTGTTGGTTTTGAACTCATCACCGTCTCAACGGTGGGAGATCCTGGTTCCCATGGCTTTCAGAAGAAAAGCAGTGGTGACTACAGGTAACACTTAATGAAGTCAGTATAGAGGTTTGAAACGTATCTTCGATCCCATTTCTAACAGGTAGTTTTCTTTATCATAGGTGTGGATTTTGCTACTTGGAGGTGGAGAACACATTTGCTGGCGTTTACAACATTACCCCCACCACATTCCTGCCTCAACAAGAGGGCCCTTTTTTCTTAGATTTTAACAGTACTACTCCTCTTAAGGTGTCACAGCTGCAGTGAGGAGACAGAACTGTGCAGTGCTGTTTAAAGAGATGGGTTTCATCTGTCCAACAGCCTGAGAACAGGTGAAGAACCCTTACTACACATGCACAAAAGAAAATTACATCCTGAGTTATAGCCAAAAGCATGGAATCATGGATTGCCAGTTAATTGTGGCAGGCAGTTAGCTGTGGGTTTGCTGCTGTGGTCCAGGAGTGAGCACTATTCAACAGGCTTGGGAATAGGCTAAAACGCATGTATTCAAGTGAACCAGCAGAACTCAGTTTATTGCAGTTTTTCCACACTTTGAATCAAAGTCTAGTGAGTTATGAGAAAAACTAACATTGAAATTCCCTCCTCCCAACATACAGGGCATATGGGCTAAAGATTCTATTCTTAAAAGTAAACATGTAAGAAAAAAATCTACTTGTGTATTCTGCTTATTCAGTCTCAGGACCAAATAGCTTTTATTACATATTTGTGCTGCTATCTAAAATGTTTTCAGCACTGAACTAGTTCTCACATCTAAGTGTAAATTTACTGCTGCTGAGCCAGTGGCATTCCATGTGTCAACTTATCTGGAATATGTATATAGGAGTAAAGGAAAAGGAAGGTTCCAGCTTTAGCTATTTCTAAAAGCAAAGCAATTGCTTTGCTCATGTTACATGTACTTTGAGAGCTGTTACTTCATATCTGTATGACTTTAGTACATAATACAGCATGAGGTTCTATGGCTTTCTTCCTGCCAGACCTAGGTTGATCCCAATGAGAAGGACAGGAGGTTGTCCAGGCAGTGCAGCACAGCCTTCCTCGAGCAGCTATGAAAGGTTTTCATCTAAAGATCCCATCCAAGATTCACTGTATCTACTGAAGGTAGTCTCAGCTGCTGGTGCAAGGAGATGGGGAACTACCCACCATCAGCAACTCAGCAAAGAGATGTTTTATTTTCATCACTTTCATGAGTATGAATCCTGTAGGGAAGGATCATGAAAAACCTCTCCCCCAGTACACCATAGCTGCAAGGAATGCACTTGCTTATTCCATTATACAGGACATCTTTGAAAAGATACTTTTTTCCTTGTAAGTTGAAGCCAGTGAATGAATTGAGCACTAGGCCAGTGTCATCAACAGAAGCAGGGTCAGAGTTCTTAAGAAAATAGTGGAGGTGGGATTAATGCAGAACAAGTTTTTTTTAAGAAGCCTCCCCCCCAGTATGTGCTCTTCCTCTAGATCTACATACATTGTATCCAAAGAGGATTCAAGATCATGTTTTTTTATTTAATACCAACTGCCTCACAGATCCTGAAATGGATTAAATTTTGTTATTTTTACAAAATCTACAACATTTGACAGTTAAGGGAAGAGAGTATTTTTAGACCAGCTATGGGAATTTTGCTGGCATTCACAGTGGTTTAGCAGTTCTCCAAGCAAAAAGGTAGCATTTAAATCGGGCTTGAGAGCACAGGTGGGACTTGGCCACTGGGAAACTGAGCACACATTCTACAGGAGCACCAGAAATATCTGTGGGCTAAAATTATTCCCACTGAAGTCTGCTATTAGTCTTCTCCAGAAAGTACAAGAACCTTTTGTTTGATTTCCTTCATCAGACAGCTGCTTAACAAGTGTCTCGTGCTGAAAGGGCAGCGATAGCTCATGCCTTGGGAAACACATGCCTTGCTGACTGCATTTCTCTGAGAGACCATCTGGGCTAGGGAATACGTGACAAGTATGTCACAGAGTGACTTACCTTCTTTTGCAGGGAAGTGTCTGATGATTATTGCAATAAATCAGTAGAGGGAACAGCATGGGCACAAGCTGAGAAAAAAACAGGTTCTTCGTGGTTATGCTTGGCTTTTGGAGTATGTGCCAAGGACTGCTTCATCCCTACAGAATGAAAATTTCATTCAACTCCCATTTTCCCTACAGGTTTCTGTTAAGTTTTCAGCTGAGGCTAAACCAGAGCAGCAGTGGAGTCCTCCATGTATCTTATCACCTCTAAAGGTGGAGGTAGTGAGGAAGTCTCAACTGAGTATCTTTTTGGCAGCACAAAACGCAGATGCCGGAAGTGCCAGCTTTCAGCACCAAGTTCTTGCACATTCTCTGCTTTTTGAGATCAAGCTGGTAGACTTGCCTACAGGAAAATCTGTTGTTGTTCTTTGTTAGTTGGTTTCTACTTGGCAGGAAGTTTTTCTTTCTATTTCCCCCTGAGCACAAGTCGGTGCCAAAGCTTATGCTGCATGAAAGGAGCATAAGGCTCAGCTTCCGTGCTGTGCTGAACTTAAACTGAGCTGAACTGAAAGTAAGAAATGAACTCACTTTCCTAATGCCAGGCAAAGGCATTAAGGACGAAGGATCCTGTCCCCACCAGAATATGCCAATATTTCTTACACATTCGGAACAGTCACTGGATTGGGCTCATCCCCATTAATGCACAGGACTTAAGCTTAGTATGAATTGTATGTATATAAAACAAATTCTATTCAAATACTGCACCTGCATAGTCTACTAGAGTGCCATCACTGTATATTTCCCTTCAGATATAGGACAGAACACTCAAGTGAAATATTTAAGAGGTACTACAACTGTCCATATAAATTGCAGTCTAGGGATTCTGGTTATGGCAAATTAATTTTACTACAAAGTTTTCTTACCCTTTCTTCTTAAGAAAAAATGTGGATGTAAGCATTTAGGATTTGCTTTAATATTTTCTGTCAAACATATACTTTTATATTTTTTCCCACAAATAAATCTGCAAGAATTACTGCAAAGTGAACTGATCCTTAGATTTTAACATGACCTCAGGCCACAAAGTTAATCTTTTCTTTCCCTGGTAGTTTAGCATTTTTTGGGCCATATGACAGAGAACATAGTTCTGTTTTTGTTTTGTTAGGAAGACACAGGTTAGCCCTTGGTTAATCCAATCCCTCACTGCTCAAATACTGAGTGAGATGTAGTACTGTGGATGAATGGTATCAACAGCTTCTATCCCAACTGCCCCAGACTGTGAGTCTGAGTTCAGTCCTAGTCTCCTGCTGCCAGCTTCATGTAACTACTTTGTACAGTAATTATGCACTTAACCACCCAATCTCTGCAGCCACCTATTCAGAATTAAGTTTGTGTACATACAGTAGAGGTTTTCATCACTTCGTCTAAAAGGACACTGAAATTGTTTGATAATACCAAAGAGAAGTAGAACTCCTAGGTTAACATTTGCTTTTATACATTCTCACATCAGGGCAACTGAAGCAGACATGTATACTTTGATACACCAGAGGCTTATTTTTATACCCATGAAGGCAGCTACTATCATGTTACACTTCAGAATCCATGAAGAGCTTAAGTAAAAAGTAACTGGAGAAAGCTTGTTCGTTTGCTTGTACTCCATAGCAATGTATGTTCATAATTATGGCTTTTATGAAGTTTAAAATAAAATGAGTTTTCCATTAATTTATTAGACACACAGCTCTGCCTGTTTGCTTGCATATTTGAAGGGTGATTTACCTGCCAAGTCCAGGGCTCACCAAAGGAAGAAGGCTGCAGCATCATCTTTCAGCAACTCTTGCAGCAGGGTGGTAGAAAAGGAAGGGCAGAGTGGGTTCCACACCCTTTCAAACTTTCAATGATTTTACCCAGCTGGGAGCTGAACTCAATCAGGACATACACAAGGCAGCGCACACAAAATTAATTCATTGCACTCAAGTGTGTGAAGTTTGGTTTTCCAGTCAGAACGGGCAAGATGAGAAGAATGTTGATAGCAAGAGAGGTTAAAAAAAAAGAAAAAAAAAATCACCACCAAAACAATCATCCAAAGAACACTGGAAAATGGAACAGGTATTGACTGGGAGGTCTGCAAAATATTCAACCACAAAGACTTCTGCTACTTTTTCTAACTCAATGCAGCACAGACAATGGCTCAACTATGAAAGTTTAAGTAAAAACTGAATACAATGTGGCACCCCTGTAGTGCTTTTCCCATTTAATACTGTCTATCCCAGCTTTTCCATAAGTAATGGTCACATCAGAAGCTGAAACCACAGATTTCTTTCCTAAGCATTTTCTCGGCCTGGGATCTGCTGGCAATGAAAGATTTCAGGTTTAAGATCTTCAGAAGATGTAAACATATAAATGACTAACGCAGTTACAGCTTAACAGCTATAAAGTCATGAATCTATTTTTTTATGAAAACAGGATTCTTTGCCTCCAATTCTGCACGGCTTCATAGCCAATTTCAGCAGCGTTTTGTACTGAGGTCTTATGAAACAGAATACCTCCCTCCTCCTGCAGACTAAGGGGGTTTTGGAGAGCCTGACTAAAGCTCTGGTCTTTGTGGCACAGTTCAGGGTAAGAAGCGAATGACATACGCAGGGATTTGGGAAGCTGTAAAGAGGCACCAGTTGCCCATGTATTGCAATGGATTCTAACACCAATGTGACCCCAGCCTGCAGTCTTCAGCTGGAAGTGGATATTTGGAGACTAAACTTTCTGTGAGAGAAGATTTGGATCCTAGCACTTGAGATAAACTTCACTTGCACAGACTCAAAATGTGGAAAACAAAAATGTTTACTGTAGTGTTAAGAATTTTACATTAACTTCGAGAATAGATACACAAGCTGTGGCAGGGATGAAATACAACAGGACTGCAAAAACATAGAATAGAAAATACTTTGGGCAATACTAAAATTTCCATCAAATTAACAATAAAAACTGACATTTTAGATAAAATGGTGCTTTCAGAAATGCTTAGTCACCAAAACTGAAGAGTCCTAGGATTTTTACTACCACTTATTAGCATAATTATCAGACACTACTACTGCCTAACAGCTGCTGGCAAAACATGCCCCGTGCCCTTTCTAGTTTTATTGAACATTTTGTCTAGGGCATACTAAAATCCCAAGTCCCTTTAACAGTTATAAACCCCCACACAGTACAACCTACAGAGAAGCTTAAGAACACATTGTCAATCTACACTGGCAATTCCTTTTCTTCATGCATATTTCAAGGGCAAGCCCCTTATCATAATTGTCCTGAAAACATCTATGACTTCCATTTTTGAGGAAAAATAAAAACCAAAACAAAAAACACTTAAAGTGCTGAAAAATAATGCTTCACTTCTCAGGGAAGCAGAAGGGCAAGGGGCCAATCAACTCTTTTTGGTCACTGGAATCACCTGCAGAGTCCAAGCCAGACTCAGGAAGGTGTCTGGAAAGGGCCTCCTGCTGCTGGGCATTACCATCCCCTTCCTGCCATCCATCTGTTTTATAGGCTTTTAGAGGCATGGTTCATTTTATCCTTTCTGTGAGCACCAAGGGAAGAGTGAAGGCTTTCAGACCCCACACATGCAACAGCTTTCCTGTATACAAAATATTTCTACAGTTTCAGCATAATACAGACAAATACAGATGTTTAAAGATTATGCCACGTGTACTCGAGAGATCCGTTGTATCTAAAGAGCATTTCATTCTACAAAACCGAAGCCAAACCGCTCTCTGCAAAAGTCTGGCTTGAATTTCAGACCCCTGACTGGCATGAATTTACACGGGAACATTACTAGTTATTGCTTCAGCCAGGCTGCTACAAAACAATTTACAAAGTCTGTGAAATATGAACACAGCTTAAACATTTGATAACTCATCCGGCCTACAAAGGATTTACTGAATAAAAACTTCAGCCCTCCACATCAATTAAACTTCTTAGTGCATTTTTAAGTTCTCAGAGTAAACGCTTAAGATTTGGCATATATTATTGGCACAACGTTCTTCAAACACTTAGAAGTTCATGTATAAATATTTAGATTCCCATTAATCAAGACAGGGCACGAGAAGGCCTCAGCCAATCTGGGCAGCTTTCCTGCCCGCGCATATTCCCTCTTTGATTTTCATGCACTGAAGGGAGAGCTGCTTCATTCGGTTATCCAGAGCCAGCCCTTCGGTGGAACTGCTCCTGGTGCTGCTCCTGTTCTTGTTCACTCTGTCGCTTGTCTTGTTCTCAGCCCCTTCTGCCCTATCCCCTGCAAAGAAAGGATTAAACTGGATGTTAAACCCGGATTTCATTCTCCAAGTTAAGCTTCAAGCAGGTGCCTCTGCAGCTTCCTTTGCCAAAGCACACAGAAATTACAGGAGCAGGAGCAAGATGCTTTAACAAAACCAAGTTGGCCTTCCAAGCTGTGCTTGTCTTGTGCATTGCATCAGGACATTAGTAAGAACAGCCTAAGGATGGAGCAGACAGGGGCAATGGTAATCCTCTAGTCTGAATTCGACAGCCAGGGCTGGCAGAGCCTGCAAGAAGCTCCTTCTGGCATATTACTTTTTGTGGGCATTTTGGGGTTTGTTTCCCCTGGAAAGCAATATTTTCAAAAAGCAGGACAGTAATTTAAACAAATAAACTCAGATTTTCCTCCACGTAAATGTACAACCCGAATCCCAGTCATCACTTATTTAATGAGAAATCTCAAATCCCTGCACTAAGACAGAACTGGGGAACTTTGAGACACAGGGCCTTCCACAAGTGCCTTCCCCAAAGAAGCAGCCAGCAGCTCAGAGCATTCCTTGGCATATGCCCAGGGGAGCTGGGAAGGTTTTCCTGCTCCCTTTATGAAGCTGAAAAACACTGGCCCGGGGTGAATCCAGCTGTGCATACCTCTTTCAGCTTCACACTCCGGGGAGGAGGCCCCACTGCATTCACTCCGGGGGCCAAGGACAGGGAAGATCATCCCAAACTCAGAGAGGGACACAGGGCTGGGCAGATCCAGGCTTCCAGGTCGTGTTGCAGGAGGAAACTGAGTGGGTACCTCACAGGGACTTGTGGGACCAGAGCTGAAGCTGGACACTGACTGAGTTTCTGAATCTTCTTCAGACGCAAAGCTGCTGCCGTTATCATCTGTGCAATTCAAAGAGAGGGATGAGCCCATGTTGCTGGTCCTTGCCTGCAGTCTCAGCAGCAGCCAGAGGAGCCAGCAACTAGTATTAATTAATATTAAACTCTCCTGGCTCTTTCTGCCCCTATATCCCAGGCCCCTGAACTCCTTCAGCCCAAAATACCCTCAAACTCAGTTATATCTGTGGCTTTCAGGAGGCCTTCTGCATCAGAAGAGGGACTTGCAGGTATCCAACAGAGGCAATTCCTGCCTAGGTCAGAAAGGGTCAACCTCAGGAATTCAGGGTGGCAGAAGACAAGCAGCCATACTGAAACCTTGCGGCATCAGCTCTCCAGACATAGCACTCACTGCTGCAACTCAGGTCCCAGCTGCACAGTACTGAGTGAGAGCACTCCAACACATCATGCAGAAACTCCTGCCACTGCAGAGGGTGGATTTCAGCCCAGGGCTCTACCATGAACCCACAAGGCCTCAGTGCTAGTACACACTGGTGTCTGTGACAAAATTGAGTCTTCCACCTTTAGGCACCAGGGTTGTGCAATCATGAACTCCTGCAATCCTGACCTAGACTTTTCCCAGCAGAAATTAAGCTGAAATACAAATTAAACTGGAATTTGTGAGACTGGGCAGCAAGAAGACTTTCTGCACCAAGAAAGGGAAACAGTGTCCAGGAAGGAGGCAGAAGTAGGCCACTTGCAATGTCCATCTATCCACTTTCACCAGAGCCAGGACAAATGCAAACTCACTACACACAGACTCTGCAACACTAGATCTCCACGTGCCACCAGAAAGCAGAGGTTACCTTGCTTGCTGGGAGCTTGTTGCTGTCACCCATCTCTCCTACAGAGCCCCTCAGCACACTGCACCAGCATATTGCTGCTTCTTCACTTCCCTTGTTCACAGCACACATGCTCTGCTGAAATCACACCTTGGCAAAAGACTCTGCAGCATGAAGGAGCTTATCCTTGCACGCTTCCATGCGAGCATCACACCTTCCTGTACTACTGCAGCCACAACTTGAGCTCCCTCTGCCACAGGCCCAGCACTGGAAGACAACACTTGATCCACAAGGTCTGTTCCCAGCCTGGCTGAATGATCTGCGACAGCCTGCGACCACCCAAGTGAGTCATGCCAGCAGCAGCACTGCCTTAAAATTAGACACACGCTTCGAAGTGTGCTCATTTTGCTCCTTTCATACAGCACTGTACAAAAAACTACAGGGATGTTAAGGGAATGGCTGATGCACTTTAACTCATTACCCTTTCCCTTGAAAACTGGCTATTAAAGAATGCAATCAACTCCTGCAATAACAAGAAGCATCGCAACTTAGCCACAGTCCCACAGCAGCCAGCAAATTTCAAAACTGCAGAATACACAGAGCAACCCCAATGTCAGCATTTCTTACGATGCTCACAGGATATTCCCAAGCACAACAGTGCTCTGTACTCACTGAAGACAGTGTCTGACTCCGGTTTGCTCGCTGACAGGTCTTCCACAGAGGTGTTGCTCCCCTCGGCACCCACGCCACATCCTCGGGGCCCCATGGCAGCGCACCTTCTCCTCTCATGAATCTCATCTGAGATCATCTCCAGGTTTTTCAAGGCAGTCTTATACTCTCCCTTTGCCAGGGCCAGTTTGGTCTGCAGGTCATCCACTGTTTTCTTCAGTTCCTAACAAGGGAGACAGGTATGAGATGGACTTTCACTACTAACAAGGCACAGCACAGAGTTCCCTGTTATGTGTCCAAGTGCCTTGGCTCTGCACAGGCAAGCACAAACCAAGGCTGCTATCTATGGCATGGGAGAGCTCAGAATTCAGATGCACCCTGGCACAAGCAGTGGCACTTGTGAAGCAGACAGCAGCAAGGCTGACCACAGGAGCCAGGATTGCCTCTGGAGTGTGGTCATGGCCCATAGCTAAGCACAGAGCAGAGGCCCTGATAACATGTGAACATGCAGGACCTCTCCTCAACAGGAATGCAGCTCTCAGCTATCCCACTGCTTATCCCAGAACCACCCCTAAGGTTTGCTGGCAGCCCCTCTCTGCAGGGCACACCAGGGCTTAGGGTCACCCCTAAGGGGGCTAAGCCTCACTTTCTGCTGAGCACCAAACCCATCACTTTTGTTCACCAGACCTGCAGAGCAGAAAGCAGCAAACCTCAAACCCTGACAGCAGTAATACAGCAGTTCCTGTGTCCCTAGGCACAAACACCACTCTACAGCAAGGGCAAAAGTGTTGTACATCCTATTTCCCAAAGGGGAAACACTACTTTTATGTCTGTGTCTCTCTCAGTGCTGATTTTTGTTGCTCATTAAAAGCAATCTGTGCTTTTTTCATACAGTTTACACAATCACCTTGTTTCAGGAGGGCACTGAGCAGCTGCCATGGAGAAGCAACAGACCCACCAACAGTGTGCCTTTGCCCATGAAAAAGAGGGAATTTCTCAAAAGATCCTTCTAGGCAGAAAGGATTATCAGCCTGGCACCCAGACCAGGGCAGGCAAGGGTTCAGACTGATGCAGCAGCAGCTGCAGGCAGGCAAGGCAGAGGAGGAGAGGGCACCCGAGCCTGGAACCTGGCAAGGAAAAAGGTGCACACCAGAGTCTCTGAGGCTTACGAAGTGCTGTTGAACCTCAGGCAGCCCAGGAAAGTGCTCACAAAACCATTGTGGGATATGTCTTGCATCCCAGACAAGGAATGGGAATCCTTTTCTAGCTAGGCTCCTACTGACCCAGCACCCCATTGGAGCCCTCCTGCACCCAGAGCCAGCAGTGCAAGGAAACATGCTCCACTTAAACACTGAGCACATCCCACACAGCACTAGCCACTACCCTGCAACTGTGAGGAACCAGGCTCCCAGTTTTGGGGACCACATGCAGAAGAAGTCACTCAAGTAGAAAGAGAATGATTCTTGCAATTGAATTTGTCGGGCTACTCTGCCCTCCCATTCCTGGCAGCTCCAAGACTGGCTGTAATAGCAGGGATTACCAGCCCACACAGAACTGTCGTGCTTGCCCCAGGGCCACTGTGCCCTGCAAGGCAAGTGCTGTGCCCAAGCACTGGCCAGACATCATTGCACCACACAGAATGCACTGCAGAGATGCCAAAAAGCCCTGGAAGCCTATCCAGTCAAACCCCAAATCAGAAATTCACATCTGCATGATATTTGAGCACTGCAAGCAGGTTACTTATTCTGTTAATTGATCCAACTAGTGAACATAAAAGAGCACCCCAAGTACAGTTAAACAGTCTGAAGCATAAAACATAGGGGGAAAGAAAAATGAAACCCACTACAAACAAATAAACCCCAGGCGCATTAAACTACAAGAAACAAAGACAGCCAAACTGTACTCTTTTGGTTCTGACAGAGTTCAAACACTCTTATTTCACGCAAGGAAACAAAGACTCTCTTAGTCTTTTATCTTTAAAATGTGCTTAGCAAATTGCTCAAGAGGTTTTGAATTGGTTTTGCATAGAAACACAACATAGTTGTCAGAGCACTTGAGATGCAATTTCAGTATTTACTGTAAGCAGTAAAGAGTTTCAGATGGATCTGAATTACATACGTACCTCTAGTTGGACATAGTACTTTGCCTTCAGCTCAAAATAGGGTCTGTGGAAAAACAAAGAACAGTTGTTTACAATCACTGGGACTGAATGCAGTGCACTGGCGTGGGAGTTGCTCTCTTTGTAGCATTAACACAGCTATTTTGTGTATCACTGTAATCCCAAGAGACCACTATCCAGATGATGGAACACCTACACATGCTCTCAGTGTCTCTCTCTTACTCTCTAATGCATCTATTTCTCATGGGTCTTTTGACCTAAATACAAATCGCAAAATTTCAGTTTTTGGAGTTGACAGTGTAATTCCCCCAGGCCTAGATTCTGCAAGATATTTAAATGTAACATCCAGCTTCAGGTACAGGCATCCTCTCTCTACTCAGTTAATTTCTGAGCCCACAGCACATGTAAATTCCCACAGAAGGTGAACCTTCTCTGTGTTCAGGTGTGGGGGGTGGAGGGACAGTTCCTGGGTTTTTCAGTGAAGGACAGGGTGTGATGAGAGGTCAGAGCACCACACACAAGGGCACAGCACTTCCCAACAGTGGCCCACCAGGCACTTCCCTAAACTTGCTTGTAAGGTTGCGAGAGGACAGGGGTACAAGAGGTGCAGCACAAAGCCTAGAAAACACTTTCCACCCTCAAAGTTTTGAAGCCCACAAGCCAGTATCATCTGATACAACACTGAGCAGGACAAAAAACCCCACAAAATCCAAACAAAGAAAACCCAAACAAAAAACCCAGCAACAACAAAAAGCAAACACAAAAACCCCAAAACAAACAAAAAAAACCCCTGTTATTTCAGCAGGGCTCAATACCTTCCTCCCCTCTCAGAAGGTCTCCTGGAAAGCAGGGGAGAGATAAACAATCAGATATGGCTTTACATGAAATAGAATGTGAACTACCCTGGTCGTGTTTCTACCCTGACAGCAAGGCTCTTCTGAGCTGTAAGCCCTACTGCAGCAACATTTTGGACTGTGCACTAGAATTCAGGAGTGTGAAACTGTGGCTTTCTGATCCTATTTGAAGGGTTGGATTCACTGCACAGTCACACACAAACTAACTGAGTTGTGTTTCCATTAGAGTAGGTTATTTTCAGCTCTGATATTTTTAAGCACCCTCCCACCATCACCAGGAGCACACAGCCAAAGTCTTGATGCTTCCAGTGACACCGATCCAGCCAAAAAGCACCTCTGCCTTCCCTTACTGGGACATAACCATGCCAAAGACTGCACAGATGCACCTGCCAGGCAGGATAAAACACTGCAGTTGAGAATTTGGCTCCAACAGATAAAGGACTCCTACAGCCATACCCCAAAGCAATGGCAGCACACAGATACTGACAGAATGGTGTTGCAGGGAAATGTCCACAGGGAAAGCAGTGAAACCCACTCACCTCAGATGACCTGGTTCTCAACCTTCCTTACCCTGGTGCCAGTTGGGAGGGAACAACCAGGCTTGAGTCCTAACCTCCCACCAGGTTCCACAAGCCTGGGGAAAAGTTCCCTCTCTGTCAGTGACAAGCACATGTGTGTTTGCATGGTGTGAAAAAACAACACCTAGATGCATGTGTGTGTATACACAAATACATGTACATGCTCATATGAGCAGGAACGTTTACGTGCAACAGGTAAGAAAAACGCCACTCAGCCACAGAAAGGAGACCACGAGCCTGACGGGCAGGAACTTGCACGTAAACACTCCTGCTCACACACAGGATGCCAGCAGGAACCAGGGCACTGGCAGGGGAGGCACCCCCATGTCCTGGGGTCACTTCTTCCCCTGACATCCATGGCCCTGTGACCATTGAGGGCTGGTCTGTAACTCAGCAGGGTGGGAGAACTGCTCACTGATGCAGTGTCCTACATCACTGTCTGGCTGAGGCCAGGGCACTGCACAGACAGAGTGCTTTTCAAGTCGGTGACAGGAAGAGTGAAAGGCACTTTGCCCAAGTCACCAGAGCAGAAAGTGACTTCCAAAAACCAGCTAACACAGGCAAGTTCATTATCCTGCAGCTCAGAGGCACTGAGCCAGAAGATCTGGTAACAGTTAAGAACATGCAGCCGTATGCACATTCATAGCTTACAAGCAACTAAGCAGCCAGAAACTAAATTAAAAGCAAAACCAAAACGAAACTATCCAATAATCCTACACTCATCAACTTTACACAGCAAATCATCTAAATGACTTTCCTCCAGGATGCCCCAGTCCTGCTTTCAAAATAGTAATGCTTTAAGCATCTTAATCCCAACTGAAGCAAGGATCAAATGCAAATCATTTTCTGCCCGAAAGAGAGCAACTCATTCAGCATGTCTATCCATGAGTTTAAAGAGAAAATGAACAAAAGGCCAGAAAGGCCTAAGTGTTACAGCCAGTGCTCTCACACTGCCCAGGGAGGAGGTCAGAGCAGAATGCTGGTGTTAAATCCTTCCTGGAAAGCAGCTCTAGGCCAGCAGCTACACCCTACAATACAAACAGCTTCAAATTCAGCATCCTCATTTCCCAAATTCTGTAGCCACTTGACAGCACTGACGTTTACAGCACTGATGTTTTCAGCTCAGTTGCAATTTTCTTTTATGCGAAAATTGCAATGCTGGGAGACAACTGACCTTTCCAACATCCCTGTGTAGCATGACTTCAAAGACATCCTTGACTATTTGTGCCACCAGGCACCTTTCACGTCAATGCTAGGTTAGAAGTGGCATTTCTGTACACCCTTCATTAAAGGATCTCCAGCCTAGATGGTTTATGCTGCAGTCACCCCTGCTGTGAGACAAAGGAATATGCTGGGACCCTTCCACAGAAGTGAAACCCAGCCTTGGCCTGAGGAGAATGACACAAGACACCCCTCTGAGGGTAGTTCCAGCAAGGAAATAAAAACTCAGAGGCACATCACACAAGAGGCAGTTGGGATGCCAGGCTTCACACCATCATAAAAAGCTACATAGGACCTCACTGACGACTTCATCATGGTCTTTATTTTAAATCTTTTTGCAAGGAAGGAACTCCTGGCAGCCAAAACCATTCTCAGATATTGCCCTTATCCAGAGGAATCTGTCATTTAGTGATCTGATGATGGTTTTCACAGGCCCTGTGCAGTGCTAGACAAACAGCATGCAGCTCATTCTATGAAGTCACACTACTACACTGTTTCTGCAAACATGCTTGAATCTTGCTTGAGAAGTGCTAATCCTTTCTTGAATTGAGCAAACACCAATCAAAATAGATTTTTAGTTGACCGATCTCACCAAAAAGTCATTTTTAGATGGAGGGGATAAAAGCTAAATACAGCAAGCAGATTGTTTAGACAAGCCACAGTCTGGAAATATTAAAAAAAAAAATGACTGTGAAATATAAAGAGGATTAAGAACTGGTTGTAAACTGGGCCAAAATTTTATACAGGTTCTGAGCAAAAAGCTGTTTTACTTCTCTCTAACAGAGCCACACTGCACAGCAAATGCAGACACAATTATTAATGACACAAGCAGCTTAGCCATGTCCTCTGAAGGGTGTTTCCTTCCCCGAGAACAGCTCTCACACAGCTTTGCCATGGCAGCGGCAGGAAGTAAACAGAGCTCTGCAGACAGTGCCTGTGTGGATCCCATGTGCCTGTTCCTCAAATCACACACCACCAAGGAGTTCACTGCACTAGATCAAGACCAAGCTGCTGCTCAGGAGTTTCTTATCCATGTAGTTCACCAGTCTATCAGGTGTTTCAAAAGACACTTAAAAGGACAACAAGGACAAATACCAGTACCAATGGTGCTGTGAGGCTGCAAAACTCAGAGAGGAACCCAAAGAGCAATTCACTTTCCCAAGTTCAAAACCCCATAGAATAGGTATTTCCCCCAAATGGTTTTCACCGCTAAACTCCTCTCCAAACATAAAACATACTTTGATTTATTGATGGCTCTTTTCAGCTTCTTCTCCAGTTGTTTCATCCTTCCCATGGCAGCATTGTATTTGGCTGCAGTCTCCTTGTGAACCCACTCACTTCTCGTTTTGGTCTGCTCTGCCTCCATGACCTTCAAGAGGGAGGAAAAAGGTTGAGCAGTAAGACACAATGATCCACTTCTTATCATTTCAATTAATAGCAACTTTATCATCTCTCCAATCAGCTCATGTCAGGAAAGTGAGGGTAAAGAAAAAAAATCACTTTCAGTGAACCTAGTTAAAAGTCATTCCTGAAAAGAGCAGCAGGTCTCCAAACACCGTGTTAATTATGACAGAGGTGTTACAGCTTTTCACATAATCTCTCTTACAGGAAGTTCAGGAGATCCTCAGCTTCTGGGATCATCCCTTTTCTAACCCAGTTAGATATTCGCAAGTGCAGCAACACTCGCAGAAGGCACCCAGTTACATCCAACAGCAACGCTTTTGTTTCCTCCTGCTTCTTTCCCGGAATTTTGACTTTCCCAGCAGAGAGCTCACAGGGTTGTTCAGCCCCTGGCTGCAGCCCCATCACTCTGGAAAGGGCTGAACTCCAACCACAGCAGAGGGAGAACTCACATACGGTTTGGCCTAGATCACCAGACACTAAAAAACTGTATGTCTGAGATGGCTCTTCTCTTGAAATAGCTGACACACCTGAAATCACAGTTTCAACACTGAAAATGCAAAGGTTCAAGCCCGGAGCTGACACATATCTGGAACACAAGTCTGATAAGGAGCAGCTGAGGGAGCTGGGGGTGTTTATCCTGGAGAAAAGGAGGCTCAGGGAGACCTTGTTGCTCTCTACAACTGCCTGAAAGGAGGGTGTAGCCAGGTGGGGGTCAGCCTCTTCTCCCAGGTAACAAGCTACAGGAAATAGGAGAGAGCTTCACATTCCTCCAGGAGAGACTGAATATTAGGAAAAATTTATTCACTGAAAGGGTTGTCAAGCATTGGAACAGGAAAAGTAGATGTCTGTCCATTAGCTGCACTGTTGATATCCCACAGCCACGCTTTGCCAGTAATTCTATCCAGGGTAATTTTATTGTCCAAATTTGAGAGGTCAGAGGTGTAAGTCAGAAAATGTGGTTTTTTTAGTGCACTAGCAGTCAAGATCCACACAGGGAGGTGACTGATTTGTTTAAATTCAGAAAAGTGGTGACACCTCTTTGTTGGTCTGGCAATGAGGGGAAAGCAGGCAATTTTTTTAAGCCTCCTTTTTTGCAGCTGTGAAGGTATTCATACAAAAAATAGCAGGACTTGATTTTCTCCAGTACTGGATTTTAAAATGCCTCAGCTGTGATACCAACTACTCCACAACTTCAAGCAAATTTGCTCCAACTGGCTGCCCCCACCAGACTGTGCATCTGAGCTCTCAGATGCAGAGAGAATACACAAGACATCTTGATTTTAAATAACCTCACCCACAAAGCTCTAATTTTTTGAAAAAGTGTGCTAGTCCTCCCAGCCTGCAGGCTGAACTGAACAGGGAAAAGAGACAGTCAACTCGGAGCACTGCTCCTCTCAGGAACACCATCATGTTGTCCTTTCTGATGCCTAAATGGAAGTGTGAAATTGCACCAGCATCAGCTCAGAGCTCTTGCTGCCACAGCTGGAGGTCAGTTTTGCTCACCTGCACACACCACTCACTATTGAAGAACAGAATTGCTACAGAACTTTAAACTATGAGAAATAAAGATTTTCAAAGGATCTTTTGATCAGATATAAAATAATATACTCAACTCCAACACCCTTCAACCTTTTCATATATATATATAAGCGTCATCCATTTTCAAGGAAAGAGGAGAAGAAAAAAAAAAAATCTATCAGGTTGTAACATACTCTCTCCTGCATCCTGAAAACTAAACTTCAGTCTCTTATCTCAAACAACTGTTTTGAAGCCACTTGGTGCAATGACTTTCCTTAGTGAAACATGTCAGGCAAGGCTGGTTTTGACGTGGAAGTCTCTTAAACTCAACTGCAGTCTCCAAAGACTGCACAGAAGGTGGTTCACCTTCTTTCTAGTGTGGCAAGGAAACTGCAATTTAAAAACACCAGAAGCTACAAAATAATGGAGCACCTGAATTTGCCAACGCTCAGTTACACGTCAGCCCCTCACATCCATTCTTGGGGCAAAATTAGCATAAACTTTGATATCTGGGATAAATCACATGACAAGTACCACCTACAACCAGGGTTGTAAAGCAGGTGAGGTGTCCAGCATCGTGCTGATTTTTCAAATGCTTCATATCAAACATCACAGAAATGCTGAACCCTGCAGAACTGGGATTTGAGGATGACAGATTGCAAATGCCTCAGAATATCTGATAAAATGTGGAATTTGCTGCCAGCCACGTTCATTACCTTTTCCAGAAAGAAGGAGTTAAAGGCTATATACTTCATCCTTTTGAGAAAACAGTGATATAAGAAAATCTCTCTCTTCCCCCACACCCTTGTTTTCCTGTGGGAATTCTGTCCTCATGCCCACATTATCTACAAGTCTGCAGAGACAGCCTGTCTGTCCCCTTTCCCTGGGACAGCAGCTCAAGGTGCATACCCAAGGCTGAGGATATTACCTGGGGGATTGTAAGGTACCTCTGCAGAGATCCATCACCTGCCAAGATTCATTTAAGCACTTCATTCAAACAAGAAGAAACAAGAGAGATCATCCACCCCTCCACAAAAGCCAAACAGCCTTTAAATGGAGAAGCTGTCTATGTTTCTGGCTAGTGGATAGAAACAAACTGCAAACGATGCTGCCACCTCTACAGCTGGGAAACTCAATGTAACACCAGCTAGGGAAACTCCTCACCTTCTTAAGAAGACTTAGAAAGACAGACAGGCTTGTGTAGGAAAGAAGTACTTTTTATTAGAGCTAATAATACATTTGGTGAAAAAATTGCAGCATCATGTGGACTTGTAAACAAGCTCCTGGTCACAGTTACAAAAGGAGCTGGTTTGTCTGACACAAGTGCTTCTACCACCCACCTTGCCTTGTAGATGCTCCTAAGCCATCACAGATGCAACAGCATCACTTAGAAGAAGGCAGAAAAAGAAGTGAGGATAACATCTCAAAGGCTGCTCAAGACACATCTCACCTCCTTACACGGTACCTGCCTTTCAGCTCACCCTTGGAGTGAGCAGGGGACATAGGGGACATACTCTTGGACAAAAACCCCCAGGATGGATGAACTTCTAGGATACCCACACAACCACCAGACATTTCTGTAGCCCTTGCCTGTCTCTAACAATCGGATCACCTACACCAGGCAGAACTCACTCTCCCAGGTAGCACAGGTGTAAGATACAAGTAATGCTAAACAAAGCAAGCAAAAACCCCCAACACAAGGATTGATCAATTCCTCTCCTTCCCTACCCTCTATTTCCTACCCAGTTGTCTGGAAAAGGAAGGTCAGCGTACAGTATATTTTACCATCAATAAGTCTGTACAAGTAGCTTTGTTCCACCCAAAGTATTTCCATAACCTGAAATAAAAAATGGACTCTGGGCAAAATTTCAGTAATAACAACAGATGCAAAAGAAAAATTCTACCAGTGGAGTTGAGCAAAGTTGACTATCTATGCCAGGTAATTACTCTGGAGGACTGTTTCTTTCACAAAAAATTAAATTGATTGTAGATCTAGGGGAAGAATTAAAAATAAAAGAGGAAAGAGACAATGCAGTATCAGTAAACCAGGAAGAGGGAATCAACAATACATGGGATTGCAAAAAAATCACTGCATTTCCAGGATAAAGTGACAGAGAGATTAGGACAAGGAAGGATGTGCTTTTGTTGTTTCTTTCACAGACTTTTCTTCTTCCCCCTTTTCCTCTAAGTCTTTCTAGCTGCAGAAAGTATCTCTCCTCTCTACATCATGAAAGCACCCACACATTTTTCACTGACAGATGGTACTTCGCAGTGTAATATCAAAGGGAACTTCACAAGCCAAATTAATCCAAGAGGGAGCATGCCTCCTCCCTCTTTACTCTCCCCTCATCCTCTCCTTCTTAAAATGCCTCATGATCAAGAGCCAAAACATTTCTTCTCCCTGCCAGAATTTATGAACTGAACATATCTCAGGAAAGACTGTAAAAGCAGAACCTTTATAAGACTGCAGATTGCATCAGCAATTAGAAATTAGCAATTTCTCTTGAAATTCATGAAGGGCCTTCCCTTCTGCTCCAGCTTGTCTCAAACTAGAGGTAACACATCTGTCAGTACTTTCCTTTTGTACATCTTTATGAATTATTTTCAATAGAACCATAAATGTGAAGATCTTTTCCTCCATCCCTCCAAAATTCTATATCCTTTGGTTCTTTCACAAGAGTCTCTTTCATAGCCCTGCTCTCTGCACCCCAAACTGCAGCATTACAATTCAAGGTATGAACAGGCTGATACCCAGTAGCAAAAACACCATAGCCAAATTCTCAAGAGACACTGCAGTTACCAAAATCCTGGTATGCCAATGGCTAGGAGTGAACAGTACTTTTCCTCCCCAGGCAGCTTCAGAGCTCATCAAGCCTGTCAACATTTCCATTATAATCAACAGACAATTTATCTTACAATGAACTTGTCCCTCTGGCCACATGAATTGCTCTCCAGACACCACTTATTGATCAGATTGCCTTTCATCATAATGGAACTTTTGGCAAGTAATTGTGATCCACAGTCAGGTTCTAGACACATGACACTGATCAGCGAAATTCCAATCTGGCATTACACTTCTCAGATCTGTGGAAAAATGGACACCTAGGAAAAAAACACTGGACTTTACCCCAAACTTAAGAGTAGAAGTGGGCAAAGCAGCTGCCTGACTCGCAGGATTGCACCATAGTCCGTTGCTTTGCTGTTGTGAAGACTTAGCTGAAGCACAGATATTTGCAGGGATTAGCTGCATCTTTGCAGGCAGGTAGGCAGGAATCCAGCTCCTATTTATGCTCCCAGCCTCTTTTGGAAATATAGCTCAAACTGCAAGGTGCAAAGAGATTTCTGAGTCGCAGTCTGTGCTCCCTGTACCTGTTCATGCTGGTTCTGTCTGCTCCATGAATAGAAAGACTTTCCACACATTATGCTTCCAGCTCACCCAGGAAAAAGAAAATCTCAGTAACTCTGTCATTTTGCATCAGTCGAATTGTATGATTTTCTATATCAGTGGCTACAAAAGTCTTGTTTACAGAAGTTCAATAGATTGTCACCAAAAAAATAGTGTTAACAGCTTTTCAGACTATCAAGACATCAAAAAGCAATTACAACATACAATCCTTATCTCTATTTCCTCCCAGTGAGAGTCTGGAAATAGCATTTCCTGTTTGGTACTGTGGAACCCAAGTCTTTGTCTATATCCATTAGGTCAAGTGCAAAAGTAACCTCGCAGCATTTCCACACATGGCTGTATAAGAAATCAGTTTCTCATTTGCTCTCTTACCTACCCTTTTTCTTTATGCTTTCTGTTTATGGGGTTTGTCAGCTACCAAGCTGCTACAGGGCTCAGGTTTGGTTCCAAGCTTCAGATTAATTCAGTAAAGCCTGCTCTCTCTATTTTAACAGCAAATAAAAACACTTTACTCGTGCCTGACATTTCTATCAGAAGAGAAACAAATGAATTGGTAGCCCACTTGCAATATTTGGCTCAGATGTGCTTTCCTGAAAGCACTTGCATCCTTGCTTTACAAGGCCTAGTGTGAAATTATTCTCTGCCCAGTACAACTGCCATCTATAAATACAAGTAGAAAAGCTTGCAAATCCGAATAACCAGAGTGCAAAAGCTTTCCCCTAGAGCAATTTTATATGTGCAAGTGGAAAATGTCTATTTCTTAATCCTCAGCCTTCACCCTCAGAAACAGTTTTTTCCATGAGTGATTTCTAATGTAATTAATAGTTAATGATCTGAATTGTCAACAACACTGTGGCAGTCAACGAGAACTTTTGTTCTAGAATATCCTCTAACCTGTTTTCATCCACAGCTTGGTAGGGAATGTCAACATTTCCTGCTCCCTGAGATCCCAGTTATTCTGTTTGCCTCAATGAACACTAAGCACTTCATTAATTGCATGCACTGGAGCAAAGTGAAGTCTTCACCCCACTATTGGGGAAGATATAAAACTCAGTCAAGCACTCCAAACAAACTAATGTTGTGTTCAATCAGGACTTCCAAGAGCATTTTCACCCTTCTTGGCTCTAGCCTTAGCCTTAAGACCTTCACCACGGCCAATGAAAATCCTGAGACATGGAGAAATCTCTCTTCCATGGAGCTCTCTCAAAACCTGCTGCACCATGGAAAGGTGCTTCCTGGGAACTGAGCTTACCCAGACTATTTTAAGCACCAGGAATTACTGGATAACAAGTTTTCCATTCACAGCTGCTCTATACAGCCCAGTCAGTGCCTGGGAGATTTTAGAGCTGCAGTAAGCACACCTAAGTTCCCTATTTACTGTTCAGCTGTAACAAATCAGAGGCATTATGGCCTGGATCAGCCCCCCAACAAGCAGGTATCCTGCAATCAGTGATGGAACCTATCAACACCACCAGCATGACTCCACCACACTCTGCCAGCAGCCATCTGCTGCTCTGAATCACTGGGTTTGCTCATCCCAGGTGCACACCTCTCACAGACTGTCAGGGAACGATCAAGGGTTGTAGAAGGACACAAGGATGCCTTTGAAATAGCCAAGGAAAAGAAGAATTCATTTGTACTCTCAAACTGCCATTGTCTCTTTCCTCACCCACCCCAACACAAATTTTTTTTATGCCAGCTAGAGAGAGGTAGGTGGCAGATGTGATTGCTGTCACTGCCCACCAAACCTCAGCAGTTTAGCAGTCAGGAGCTCTAAGCAACTCCTTACATGCTTCTGGTTTTCTCACCTATCAGTTCTGAGAATCAAAAATTATCTATTTACGGCCTTTGTTCATATTGAGCAGGAATTTCAGTTAGGGAAAATGACAGCTGGCACACACACACACTGCAAAGGTGGGGCTCCCCTCATAAACACAGAGGCCACCAGATCTACAAATACCAAGTGGTAACGGAGACAGTAACACAAACAGTACCCTGGAGTTCATTTTCTCATTAATATATACAGCTTTTCTATCTCTCCCCTACACACAGCCAACATCCTTTCTGTTTTCTGTTTCTTCATCAGGCAGCTGGATTTTAAAATTCACTCTGAAATAGAGGCTTTCTTATAACTGAGAAGCTTCTGCAACAGAACAGAGCTGTTGCATTGAGGAGTGCAAGACAATATGAGCATTGTATGGCATGATAGCATGTTTGGAATAGCAAGTTCAGCTTCACTGGCATATTAAGGAAATGACAGAACAAAGGTTTTTAACTTGGAATTTTGGTTCTTTTATGTTAAAAAAAACCTTTCTGCTTTTTTTTTTTAACAGACAGGAAAAAAAGACAAGACAAATGACAGGAAAATTCTTGACATCTGCTAGAAAGAATACTGCCTTTCTTTGTTAGATAGTGCATCTCTTCTGTAGGTTTAAAAAGACTTGACAAAGGAGGTAGGACCTTGTCTAAATTCCAAAGTTAAATCAGGATAAAGCAGCATGCAACCTTAAAATGCAACACAAAATTTTGAGTAATTCTACATTCAAACACACACTTCTGAGGCAAAGTGACTTGTTCGATTTAGTCCATACTAAGAACAGGTTATACTAAAACTGGAACATGTCCTTGTTTTTCCAGGGTAAACACTCCCATAACACAGGTATTCAGGAATAGGCATCCCCATGCAATTATTCTGGCACGACTCCAAATGCAGATATGCCTTAATACATTGTTTATCCCTGTAATATAGACGGTAATCACTTTTTTTTGATTTTCTGTGGAGAGTTACTCCATTACTATAGCACCACCAGACAGAGAACTAGAGTTATCTCAGAAGCAACCCAGGGCCCAGATCATTTAACCTTCGGCCTCATGATTTTTCATAGCTTCATTTCCTACATGTCATGTATGTGGACCAAATGAAAAATTTCAGAAACTGGGCCTCATACACCACAGGAGAACACAAAGTATGGAAAAGACAGATGCTGGGGCAAGCTTGTGTTACCCTCTGAGTAGCGTGGTTGAGCATCTCTTGCCAGGCAGAGTCAAACTGGCGCTTGTCATCTTCCAGCAGCCTCTGCTCAGCAAGCGAAATGGTCTCTTTGGCAGCACGTAGCACTTCAGTAGCCCTCTGAAAGTCCTGAGTCGCCCTCTGAGCCTCCAGCTGTGCCTAAAGGGAGAACAAAAAAGGTTGGGATCAGAGACAAAGGAACTCTCACACTCACATTTAGAAGATCTATGACACTAATCCCAAGACTTTTTAAAAGAGCCACACCAGCATCACTGTTTCCCAACCTTTTACTTGAAGTAACACATATTTTTCACTGGACTAATTCTTGCTAAGACAGCAGTTCCCACCCAGAGAAGTCAAGGAGTGTCTCATGCTGTTTGTGGTCAAAAAACTCACAGCTGATGACCTACTAATAAGCACCTGGCTGAGAGATAATCCCTAATGATGTAGGTTGAATCACTGAGAAACAAACCAAAAGAAAGCGCAATGACAAACTCGTGTCATGTCAAGAATACACTGAGAATGGCACTCCCTGAGTTTAGTCAGGGTGGATTTTTATCTGATACACCATTAATCAAGCTTAGGAAATATTCTGGAATTATTACCTTGCTGTAAAGCACAAACAAGTTCTCTGAGATGGTGGCCGCTAATTCTTTGGACGTTCTTTTACTTTGCTATCGCTGGTACACAACTGGTGCAGTAAGTCCCCAGCACACAGACACAGGAATAACCAAGGGAATTAAAAAAAAAAAAACTCTTTACCTGGATCTTTCTACATTATATATTTCACAGATTTCTATTTAAAGGAGTATTTTTGAGCTGTTTTGCTTGGAAATACAACCCTTCCAATGTAAGCCTCACATTCAATTAACTGAACATCCAGCACCATGAAAACAGTTTTCATTTACACTTCAGTGATTTTTCCAAAATAAACTGGTATTACCCAGTCCATACCTATGAGAAATGTCTTTGACCAGACATGACTGACAGAACAAAATGAATAAAACTTTACATATCATGATATACACAGAAGGAGTCTGAGAATCAAACAGGAGAAAGGATTCTGACATACAGAAGACTGCACTGAGGAGGATAAAGTCTTATGAATAAAGGAAGAGGTTTTAGTGTGAAGAAATTGGGAAGTGGCTAAAAAAATCCCTGATACAAAATATGTGGAACAATAGTGCATTTCTCCAGCAAACAGCTGGCTACACCCCCTCAACACCAGCTGCATCAAATACCTCCACACTTGAGACACCACAGTTATTCGTAAAGGTAATGGAAAAAAACATTCCCTCCCTGCCCCATGGCAGGGGAGATGGACTCCTAATTTAAACACAAGTCTCAAAAGGAAATAAGACACACTAAGTTTCCCTCACCATGTCCTGAAATAGCAGCAAGCTCTTCTTACTTCCTTCCCTCTCTCACATGGAGGTACTTCACCCCAAGGCAACCATACAAAAATAGGAATTATGTGTCAGAGGTCCTTCAGTTGCTAGCTAGAGAGGGAAATCAAAGTCATCACAATCAGAGCAGCAATTTCCTTCCAACCAAGGTCCCTGATGCATTTCCTTCTGAAGTGGCTGGTGGTGTTTCCCACAGAGACATTCATCTAACCATGCCTTTTGCTGTTTTCAGGCAGTTTACTCCACATCACCCTGCCTACAGCCTTTGTGAGGAGCCAGGGCACTGAAGTGTTAATTCCCATGAAGAACTGCACATTCCAAGGCAGCACAGGTTAGTGTGCTAGGGCCAAGATTAGTGGATGCACAGCATCCTGGTGTAAGTTCAATGCCAATATGATCTCTTTCCCTCTCTGAGAAAATCCCCACACACATTACATCTCCTCATCACCCCAGACACCAGCTGCCTGTTTCAAATGTATTAATACATTTTATAAATTCAGAATAAGCCTGAATATAGAGTATTTTTATTTATCCACTAACTAACCTAAACCATGATACCCAGCAAGCACAAGAAAGCCATCTGAGGACCTTTAAACAAGGCTCAACCTAGGCCTCCAACAAAGAATACAGCAAAAAGCCTGAATCTTAGTCCCCAAAATATCTACTGAATTTTCTAAAAATTCACAACTTCTTTTTCCATTCAGTAAGTTTGACCTATGCTAGTAAAGGAATCAAATACAAATAAAGGCCAAAAGTTTCCCATAAAAGTTTGAGATGGGATTTTAAGATGGGAAATGAAATGCAAGACTCCAGTACGAGGCTGTACCAAGTACTGCAGAACAATGCTGAGGATGTTTGGAGGAAGAGCAAGGCCAATTTTCACAAAGACTCTACAAGAGGAAGCCAGGTCCCAGTTATTCCAGCAATGAGGTTCTGAAGGCAGCTTCAGCTCCTTGGCTGCCCTGTGCAAGAGCAGGCCTGCCCATGCAAGAAATGACTTACAAACACAGAAAAGCAGACTGGAGACCCATTCCTGGCACAGCCAGGACTCACCAGCAAGTAACTGCTTTTGAAATTCCAGTAAAACCAGATCCCAGGGGCAATGCGAGCACAGAAGTACAGTTTTCTCACCGTAACTGCATCAGCACTTGAAAGTTTCTGTTGGCACAGACACCTGGGTCAGGGATCAAGACATCTAAGCCAGCAAAAAACCTGCAGAGCATTAGGAGCTCAGATACTTAATCTCCATGGAAGACAGCATTTGGGGTAGCTTGCAGTACTAGTAGCTCTTCTGATGAAGGCCTTAACAGATAATCAACTCTAAAACAGAAAAACTGTATGATAAAACAGAAGCCAAATTTACCATTCTGTTAGATTTCTGCTTGCACCTGGACCTGTAGGACACTGAGAGTTGGATCTGTTAACAGGCAGGCCCACAACTCTAGGCTCATAATCCATTCAGCTTCATGCCCTGTAACTGTGCGAGTAACTGGAAAACTGAAACAAAACCATATTTAAACACCCCCTCCCAGCTGCATTTGTTGAACACTGCTCTGCAGTGGAAATTTGGAAACACTGTTTTGTTTTTAAGCAACACAGTTAGTCCAAATTGCAATTTAGCTTCAACACTTACCTGAAGTCAGTCTACAGTCTTTATTTTAAGCAGTGTACTGAAAGCCTGAGAAAGCAAAAAGTCAAATGCTAGGGTAACGAATGACACATTTGTCATTAGAAAAACATCAACAGGTTTGTGGCTTTGCCAATGTGAAAAAGGATACTCATGCACTTTCTTTGTGTTCTAGTACAGTTACTCAATAATTAGCCTTCATTTGAAACTCCCTCCAGCACATACAAGTTGTTCTGCACCTTCTGCACCATCACCAACAGGCTGCCCTCAGTCCTAAGCCCACAGGTCACTCCATTTGATGGAAAAGAGAGTAGCCATGTTCTTCATGTGCTTTTAAAACTACAGAGAAATCAGCAGGAGCTCACAGTCCCGTCCAGCCTCCCTACATTGCACATAAACTTTATCACTTTAGACAGTGGCTGTTTCTCTCAAGACCAAAATCCAAAATTCAAATGAATGGCTGAAAACTAGGTTGTCTTTCATCACAAACTTGTGTTTGACTGGAGAGAGGTTTAGCCCAGGGGAAAAATGAGAGAAAATGTACTAGGGATGAGGACAAAAATTGCTGAGGGAGGTTGTAGGCAAGCGGGATGTCAGCTTTCTGTCTGTCATCCAAATCGCTGGTGCTTGATGGAGTCTACCCAATACAGAAATGAGGATCTCCATTATAGTCAGAAGAGCCAAGTGAAACCTCTTTTTGAAAATGAGGAAGTCCTAACACCTTGGGAACTGGGGGACCTATGCCCCAGCTCCCACTGCCATGGTGACGCTGCTCATTGTAGCTCATGATCAGTGCTTTCTGCCAGGAAACTCAACTGAATGTCTTCAGCACCACAGACCCTTCCTCCATCAGTGTAAAATATAAAACAAAAGTCCATAAGAAACACAATTAGGCAGCCACAGAGATTGAAGCTAAGGAGAATCCCACTGTCACAGCATCTGTCACACGCCATCCACTCAGAGCATCAACTCTTCCTGCCACTCTTCCCTCCTCTGCAACTCAGTCCTCTACAAGCAACCAGCTACAAACACATCTCCCACAACAGGAAATCCCTTCCCTGCAACCAGCAGCATATCCAGAAGCCCTGCTCTGCCCACTCAGCCCCCTCCTCATGGCCAAGAGCTTCCTTGACACCGCTATCCACCCCGTGCTGTTCTGCACGTGTGACCTCCTCTCACCAGCTCATCTGCTTCTCTGATCTCCCTGGCTCTGACAGGCACAGCCCTGAACTTCCCAGGCAGCTCCCAAAGTGACGTGCAGTAGCAGCACTCACAGAAGCAAATGGTGTACTGTGGTATAAAACATGTCAGCTTAGAAAATAAATTATGTAAAATTAAAGGGGTATTGACAGGGCTCACAACTGCAAGCTATTAATGTATTGCTGAAAGGTGCTCAGTCCTGACAAATCCCTCTTGGGGGATAAAAGCTGGACCCTCATGGGCAGTCCTCTGCTTAGCCTACACAGGGCCTTGCACAGAAGGGAACCATGCACAACAGCCAGATTATGTTGTCAGCCAGAAATTAAAAAAGCACTAGGCCATGGCAAGCTAACACAAGAAAACAGAACCAGGCACTTTTTGAAATGTAATGTTCCTGGAACCAGCAACAGCATGGAGACATCTGCTTGTTCACTTTCAGAGCAGAAAACTGTGCACTCTTTAATTATGAAATACAATTTTCTGGTTAGTCCACAAAGCTTCTGTTGACCCAAGCCCTCTTTGTAGTCAGAGCCCTTGCCCAGGTGCTAACAGAGGATTTTCCCCCACCTTCCCATATACAGCTTGAACCTATGACATATCATAGGTCATCTCATCATCATTTCATCTCATCTATGATTTTTGTTTTTGTTTCTGCACAGTATCCTTGACACTGAAACATGGTACAACGCAGCTATAACATTCCTCTGAGGTTAGCCAACATCTAATGCACCCTGGTAGGCACTGCTCAGCCTCTGACACGTGAACATACCTGCACACAGCTAACAGCCCAGCCAGGCTGCCCCAAATAGATGTAGAGAATTTATTTTTTGGAGACAAGCCTATGCAGAATTTCTCCCCTTGGCCAGCATCACCAGAGGACCAGACCTCAAGCAGTGATATTTAATGAAAAGGGCATCACAACACAACTAGAAATTTTCCCATTAGAAACATCAGTCATCAAAGATCAGATATTTTCAAAACTGGCTTCTCATTTATCCAGGTGAATCTATCTCATCCTGCACTGCCAAGTCCTTGACATCCACTTTATTTCAGCATCTCTGCATTATTGCCAATGAAAGACATGAACAATCTCTGTTTATGAAATCACTATAAGCTGGAACGTGAAGGGAACACACAGCTGCTGCTCAGAACAAGGCACCAGCACACCACGTGCTGGCCCAAGGCCTTTGCTCCAGAAAGCACTTGTTTGTTACTGTGAAACCAATGTTTCTCCCAGCCATTCATCTTTAAAACAATAGTTTAATTGCTACCAGCAAACATGTACTTGCTTACTAGCAAACAGATAATGATTAACTGTATTCCAGTCCCATTCTTCAGAAGGAATCAAGTTTCAGATGTTTTCATTCTGGCCCCCTTTCCTTCTTTTATCAACATCCCATGTTAACTTGCTGTGCAAAGTACAACAGGGAACATGTTTTGAAACAGGAACTTTACTCCATCAGTCACCCACCAGTGCTGCTGTAGTGCTGCCTGTCTTCAGGGACCCCTCTGATGGCAGTGACTGCACCAGGGCATTCTGCATGAGCTTCTGGCAGGGTTGAGGATAGCAGGATCACCACTCATTGACCACAGTATCCCTGCCTTATCCACCACTGCAGCAGATTCAGTGATTCAGAAGCCTACAAGGTGAAGGCAGTTGGACCATCCACAGTAACCAGCCACTGAGTGCTGCTATTAATGAAAACTTCAGTTTTCCTCAACCTGTTTTAATGCAGCTGGCAGGCAGGAACAAGAGCAGCAGCCCAGATGGCAACACAAGGGCCCATAATACCCAACATCCAAACAAATCCAAACAACAACCTTGACACTGGCACAACTTCATCCACAGCAAATCTGCGAATGACACTAAGTCAGAGGAGGTGATTGAAAAGGCAGTACCTCAACCTAGAAGCTTGTGAAACTTGACTGGGCCAAGAGACACTTTTTACAACAAGGAGATCTGTGGAGTCCTGCACTTAGGGTGGAATAATCCCACGGTCAGCCCTGTCAAAAAGGATCTGCACATTACAGCAGGTGTCAGGCTGAGAAAGCTGAAAAGGGGAATGTCTGAAATGAAAAGTCTCATTGGGAGTAATGCAAACCACATCCTGGCCCTAAGAGGGCCATGGCTGGCCAATCCTGCAAACAGGTTACACAGAAAGGTTTCAAATCCCCATCTCTGGTGGACTTCAAGACTTGGCAAAGCCATGGCTGATGCAATCCAGCAATGTGACAGTTCTGCTTTGAGCAGAAAGCTGGGATCTCATGACTTCCAAAGGTCCTGTACAACTAGTATGTCTATCAAATACCATCATATTTTTCTTAGTTTCAAAAAACCTGAAGAATACTTTTCCAAGAACTTCGCAGTGATGCTGAATGTTCTTCTAGATACTCAGATGCATTTATTTTCCTGAATAAACAGACTAGTGGTGCGACTGGGGGAGGGGGTAAGGGTTTTGTTTGCTTTTCTTAAGGACCATGACCTCCCTTCCCCCTCTCCCTACAGCCTAAAAACTCTGATCCAAACCAGAACAGAAAAATAGTAAAAAAACCCCAGAAAGCCCTTCTTGCTATACTTTTATAAACAACTTCTAAAATCCAAGGCCTCGTGAGTGACCTCATTTTGACAGATCTACGAGGCCTGAGCTATATAATCTGCGATGACTATTTGCATTACTGACAAAAAATACAGCCTCTCAAGTGTTGCACAGCTGGCAACAGAAGAAACACGCAGGTCTCAGAGCAGCAGTTGAATCTTTAGGCAGTACCGACCAGAAAGGGCCTGCCCTTCTTTATTTTCTTATTTCTATATTTTACCAGAGACAATCAAGGATTGGTGAAAAGGGTCAACACTCTTGAAGGTTTACAGGACAAAGACATGGTCAATCATCTTTCTTTACCTCAGGGAAAGGAATGAAAAATAATTCTATAAGTGCAAAACAATCCTGGCTGGTTAAGAAAAACAAGGACCATGTTTACAGAAAAAGCATGGGAAACTACAGTTACAGTGTTACAACTTATGGGGCCCTGTAAAACCAGGGCGACACTCAAGAGTCTGAAATATCCTTGTATTCTTTAAGCAGTTTATTATAAAGCTATACAATTGAACATGGGTTAGAATTTGCTTTTTCAAAAGCAGATTTGAAGATTTTTAACTGTATGGAGAAGGCAAAGGGAAGGGAAAGGTAAAAACAAGCCTTGTTAAACACAAACCATTTCCTCCCAGCTGCATAAATAATGAAATGCCTATGGAACACTATAACCATATGTCCCTTAGTCTCTGCTTTTGATTAGGTGTCTTATTGTTGTGCTGGGCTTTTTGGTCTCCTACATACATAAACCCCTTCTCTTCTAACAGCCAAATTGCTGTAGAACTGACCTGACTGCTGGTTCTGTATTACATTCCTGTAGTCTATAAAAAGGCTCAGGAAATAAGAGCAGACCTACAAAGCGTGTTTCAGGAGACATCTAGCTCTGTGCTAAAGTTAGGTGGTATCTGTAACTCCTTTAAGACAGGATCACGAGTGTGTTTGAAGACCCAGAAGGTTCAGGGCACAATCAACAGCTCATTCATTATCTGCTTCTGTTACCAGCATGAAGACAGATGGACTCCTCAAAGGCAGAATCCCACCTCCCTTCTTTGGGAGCTGTGGAAGGAAATGAGAAAGGAAATGTGTATCTGAACACACAGTTCCCTTGAAGACTGGTAAGACCAGTCCTGGACTGAACAATCAGCTGCCAGCCCTTCTCTGTTCTCTGGTGGCTCCCATCTAGGTTGCAACCAGGATCTTGTGAAATAAGGGCAAGGATACCCCCACTGAGTTGATCATTGCCACTGTGCAGTCATCTGAAACCTACTGGTCTCCTCACTGGCTCTAGCTGATGTAGCTCCTTGCCTTACAAGAATAGGGAGGTGATGCTTACTTGAGCACAGAGATTGTATGGGAGACACAACCCCAAGCCTTTTGCCCCTCCTTTGTTTTTTATGTGGTTGTTGAGAGATGCTGGTGCGCTTGGAGTTACTCACACTAATTAACGAGTCTGTGGCACCAGAACGTGACAAATGGTTTGGTCTAATACCATCCAGGCACAGCATTCTTGGCCCTTCACTGCCATCTGTTTGTTAGCTGTGCAATTGTTTGTAGCCAAAATTATTAAGCTGTTGTTTTCTGGAAGAGGGGATGATAGAATATGTCCAGGTTTTGATCTCCAAGGTAAAAGATCTAATTAGGAGAGAAAAACACGAAGATAATCCTCCCCACTCTATGCACCTGCATTCTGAGAGCTTAGGCAGTGAGTCAGCGAGTCCAGGGCTTACAGTTGGTTTCTAGGTTTACAGAAGTTCTACATGCTCATCTGCACCTGGCAGCAGCCTGCTTAGCTGGAATTAAATATAGAAGCAAGGAACAACTCCCACAAATACACCCTGCAAGAGGTACACCGCCTGCTTTAGTGGCTTTTGCTAATTGTCCAAGATAACCAACATTCAGCACATACAGATGCAACAGGTGTGTTCAGGAGAAACACTGGATCCCTTTCTCATGTAATTGCCAACAAAGCAGCAAATGTTTTTAAGTAGAAGTTTCCAGAGTGCTGGCAAGGGATTGGCAGCCTGGTTCTGGAAGCACATCTTGTGCATGCGTACTGGCATAAGCAAAGACAAGGCATGTGGGTAGGAGTTTCACCCGGCTGATGGGCTGTTCTGGACATGTTCTCCCAGTTCCCAGAAAGCCTCACACCCACCAGCAACTGCCTGTCCTCAATACCAGGAACATGCTCTGGAAGAAGTTCTAGGCTGACCTTGTACACCTTTGCATGCTCACAGATACTTTTGAGACAGTTATTTTTCTAGGGGACATGTTGAAGATAACAATCAATTTTTGCTAGTGGAATTACACAACTCCATAGCACATGGGAATAACAGGCTTGCTTCACTTAAACAAAATAGTTGGAGGTGGTGTCCTGGACTAATGAAGGGCTAAGTACATTCCTCAAAGGAAAAAGTCTAGGTAGCAGCAGGAATAAAAAATATATCAGTTCCACTTCATAGCAATAAAATCCTCCTTTGAGAACAAGCCATTGGTACACTTCACCAAATTAAAAGAAAAAGGACCTATCAAGACAAACCAAACAACAACAAAACAACCACCAGAAGCAGACACAGCTAAAAGAGGTGGACTTTTCTTCCACATCCTGGTAGCAAAATTTCTTGTTTAATAGTACAACTTTTTGTTAGCTGCAATTGAGATATATTTCTTACAGAAACTAAGTCAATGCAGAGCCATTCCCACACATTAATTTCCTAATACAGAAATTAGACTCTCCAGATAATCTTTTCCAGCAAGAACAGACAGAAGCTCCAAAATTCACACTGTTTAACTAGAAGTCATAATGAAACACACCCAGTAGGCAGTAACCAACATCCACATCACATCTGTTTTGGCAGCAGACCCTAGCATGAGCATTTATCACTCCAAAACAAACTCCCACCTATTTAGACCACTGTACACAATAAAGACTTGGTTGGCTGAACAAATTCCCCAAAGTTGCAAGACTTGTGCTGCCTTCAGCAGTCATCCCTGAGCAATTATCACACAAAACAGGTACACAGGATATCACCCTGACCTCAAGCCACCCAGGCTCAAATGCCAACTACTATTTTTAACAGATTATCCTGTCTGTGGTTTACAATCTCTTGAAATAGCCTTTACTAGAGGCCAGAAAAAAATCAGGAGAGGAAATGGTGAGAGACAACAAAGCAAAGCAACCTTTCCTTTAAATTGGTTTTTTTCCTGTAGATTTGTGTTTTGGAAACAGCTGTGCAAGTGCTACAGTCATGCAAAGGAATGCACAACCTAAACTCTCAGGTTTTTCCAAACTGAAGACGATGCAAAATGATATTACTCAAATCTTCATACAACAGCAGAGGAAAAAAGGGATTCTGTTCTATTGTCACACCCCAGCACCCTTTGAGAGCTGCTTACATCTTCCTGCCAGTTCCAGCACCTGTTATTGCATCTGTGGCTAAGCATAATAGACAGATCACCTGTATCACTTCTTTCTGCCTAGAGCAGCTGGCATCTATCAAAACACCCCAAATTTTTCTGCACCAGCCCTCTCCTTGTTACTCCAAAGAACTGAGGGTATTTCCACACCAACTTAACCCAGTATTCCATTACTTCAGACTTACTTGCCCAATACTTTAAGTATTTCACAACAAAGAAAAACATTCTTAAAGGTAGGAAAAATAATTAGGTCATTTGATTCCCAAAAATTAATGGAGAGGAGGTTGAACAGCTATCTGGCTTTGAACTACTGCCATACACAATGGCTGAGAACTGATGGAAGCTTTGTAGGCTTGCAGAAAGGAGGAGAAAGAGACACCAAAAGAGAGAGCAATTTTTTTCCATGTCTCCTAGATAAATTCTTCAAAATGCTTAGTTTAAACAGTATGTTCTTCTACTTCTGCAAAGAAAAGCAGAAGAGGAAAGAACCTCGAATTTACAGTGCACAGTCAATTTACATGATGGAGCCCTCCAAGGCATGTCAGTGAATAACCATAAGAAAACCAATTACAGTTTTTGTATCAACAGCTTATACAACCATCCATCAACAGAACAGTGCTCACACAAAGCAGAAATATGGGGTGTAGGAATACCAACCCAGAATAACTAGATCCATTTGCTGAGGCACAGAGGCTCAGAGAGATACAGGTGATCTAACTTATAGAGGGGGACACACATACACACAGAACTTACTGACATAGGTATTTCAACAAGCAAGTGGTTAAAATCAGTTCCCACTATCCAAATGTGCCATGAACATTGTACTTGCAGATGATATTGCTACAGATGCTACCTCCTCTGCAGGAAATAGAAGCAACAGAGTGCTAAATTTGAACCAGGTAAGGATTTTTTTCCATTCATCTGAGAAGTAGCAGTTGTCAGTGTTCTCAAACATGGGACAGATTTGCATCTGCTCTGGATTAAGACGGTAAAAACCTGCCAGTCACACTGACCTACTGTCCTGCATTAGTAAGGTTGATGGGAAGCATTAAGGAGCTTTCCTTCACAGATCAGATCTTTGGTGTAACTTTGCCAATCCAACCAAGCAACATCTGTCATCTTTTAAGCAGTTTAAGGACAGCCAGTGTCACACTCCAGGATCACACTGCTCAACCAGGTGACAGAGCCAGAACACAAAAGTCACACTGAGTCCGTCTTCAAGTAAATAAATAATGTTAATAAATCAGCCAGGCAAAACCCAGCTTGTTGACCCAGGAAAAGTGACCCTGAGTTCCCTGCTTCCTAGGGCTTTGTGGCTACTTTGTCCTGACGCAAAATGCAACAGGACCATGATTCAAAACTTAAAATACAGTTTTCAAGTTCTAGGCATTCAGGTGGAACAAACAAAACACACTAAGTACAAGCTCTGTGCAGCAGCAGAGAGACACTGAGCCCTGAGGTTTCAGATGCAACTGTGCAAACACGACAGGAGAGCGTGAGAGGCGCTCCATCAAACTTCTGAGCATAGGAAAACATTTGCTCAACTAAATCCAAAGTACATCCTGCGTTAGAAAAAGCTTACAAAATTCAGTGGATTCCCTGGTGAAAGTCCAGGAAGTGACTCCTCACCCTCAATAATAAAGTTAAAGATTCCTCTGCTTGGCTAATGCCCTCCTCAGCACCCCAGCCAGCCAAGCACCATGTGGGAAGGGAGATTAATATACTGAGAAAGCCCTTTGGGATCACAGCAGTGGGAACTCCACATTTCACCAGAGGACTGACGTCACATCAACATGGTTTCCACAAGATTTAATGAAGTGTTTTGTAATAAAAAAACAAAAACATTGGTGGGAAGAAGGGGTTCAGTCCTAGAGCAGGCCCATAGGGAGCAAAAAGGTAAAAAGGACACACAAAACTTCGTAGGCAGACTAGTACAAAACACAGCCTCAATGCTTCATACTTTCAGCACTTCTTGCACACCTCACCTACATTTAGTTTCCTTATCATTTCTTCACAGCACAGAGCTTCCCAATTGCTCACACAGCAAGTTCCATGACTCTTTTCCCTTCAGAGCACACCAGTCACCTCTTCCCAGGCAAGGCTTGTGCTGCCTGCCTGCCTCCCTCCCGTGCCTGGCCTGCCGCAGCACTAACCAAGGTCATCACATCAGCCTCCATCCCACAGAGAGAGGCTTCTTACACACCAAGGAAAGACCCAGCTCAGGAAGGGAGCTGCTCCCCTGCCTCTCCACCAAGTAATCTAAAAATCACAGCCATTTCCATGTGGTTGATTTACAGACCTGGGCAGTGAGTGGCTTCTCACCCCACCTTCCCAATCCAGACATCATTCCCTCCCATCTCCCACTGCCAAGAGGCTTCCCGAGACCCACCAGGGCAGCTGCAAGACAGCATCCTCAGTTAAAAGGGCAAACAGTCAGCACAGGCAGGGCACAAACAACACAACCAACACTGCCAGCCTAGATTGCTTATTGCAAAAGGCCAGAGCAGCAACATCCATACAAAATACAAATAATACAAAACGCAAAAAAAACAGCCCTAGTGATTGGACAAGGGGAACAGTTTTAAACTGAAAGCTGAGAGATTTAGATTACATGTTAGGAAGAAATTATTTACTCAGAGTAGTGAGGCACTGGAACAGGTTGCCCAGAGCAGTTGTGGATGCCCCATCCCTGGAAGTGTTCAAGGCCAGGCTGGTTTGGGCATTGAGCAATCTGGTCTAGTGGGTGGCACCTATGCCCATGGCAGGAGGGCTGGAACTTGTTGATCTTGAAGGTCCCTTCCATCCCAAACCATTTTATGATTGTATGATTACTTAAGAACAGCAGCAGCACTGAACTACAGACACAGAAAGCAGTCAACTGCTCTGGGTGTTTGGCTTTTTCCTTAAACAGTTGGGAGAATTTGCTGAAGGTTTGTCGAAGTTTATTTTCAAATTTCTGTATTCCTTCCTTTCAAAATGAGAATCCGCATGATAGTTATTTGGTTTATGAACAGTTAACCAGAAACACTCCTTCAGCCAGGAAAGGTCAGCTGGTTGTTCCACTGTAACTGTGCCAATAATTTTGCTTTTTACTAGCTCCATGGCAAGTTTCCAAACAGGAATGCAAGTCTGTCACAGTTCTGCTGACATTTAATTTTTGCTTCTCAAGTTCCTTCTCCCTCCACCTTTTTTTTTTTTTTTTGCCAAGATAAGCTTACCATATTAGACAAACCAGTCTTAACTCCTTGTTGTCTCAAACATGAGCATCAGAAGTTCAGCTTATAAAAGCAGGATGGGGAAGGAGATTCCTTATGACATCGGAAGTCAATACAGTGATGGATAGCACATTTAGTGTCTAGGAACGAGAGGGAAAGACCTGGATATCTACCACTGTTGGAACTGGAGCCAGGAGCTGTCATCCACACTCAATGCTGCCCTCCTTTCCCCAGGAGAGCCAGCTGGTGCTGTGATCCTATTAGCTCTCACTCACTGAGTGAATTTGGATAGAAAACTTGGGTGCTGCAGGCATTGACACTGGCAATACCACAGTTTCCAGTTCCTAATTGATTTTTAAAGATGATCAGCAGTTTTGAACCTCCAAGTTACATGAATTTAAAAGGCTTTTGTAGCCTGAGCTAAGGAAGTTACCATCTGTACCTTTCCATACTTGTCACACTACTTTCAGACATTTCAAGCTGCACACTTAGAAGCTGAGATGCAATGGCCCCTTCAGAAAGTTTTGTTCACTTGCTGGCTTGATCTCTACAAATAAGAGTATCAATCTCATCTGCTGAGGAAGACTCTTTCAGATAGGCAGGTATGCCCTTATCTGCTTAAACCCCTCCCACCTTCACCACCAAGTGGCTCAGTTCCTCCTCGGTTCCTGTTCTGCAAGATTAAAGCAGCTCCTTTTCATCCTGATTTACTTGGAAAAAAAAATTCATCAAATCACATCAAAATTCACATTTGAGAGAGGAAATAATTTCCCAGTGGTAACTGGGCTCCCCTAAGTTGTGTGAAGACAAGCAGACTAGAGACACAGGAACTGAATATCTGAAAGCTCACCTCTAATAATTCTTTATTCTCTCAGCTGATTTCTTCACACAGATCTGGCAATCCAGTTAGAAAATATTACATGAGTAAAAGATTATTAGTGAGGTGAGAGAAAGGAGCTCTACAACATAAAAAGTTGCCGTGAACAGGATGGGACAACTGTCCCTGCTGAACACAGTCTACTTGTCTATCAACTGCACTTCCTCTCGGGTATGCCTGGACATCAATGGGAAGAACCACTGTATGTACTGATTCCAGTGGGTTTTTCCAAGCCTTTTCAGATAAGAGTGCTGTTTAAGTATGCCAACCACATAAAAAAAAGAATTCCTTGCAAAACCTAGGAAGACTGACCCAAGAGGAAGCAGAACATGCATACCCCACCAACATATTGCTGTATGAATACATAGTACAGGTGGGTCCTTTAGTGAGAGGTACAGACAGATATGACCTAGCACAGACCTTTCACCTATTTTTGCTGGCAGCAAGTTTTCTGACACTTTTTTGTAAAAGTGAAATGAGGCAGGGGGTGAGAGGGGTAAAGAGAATATCACAAAGCAAACCATGTCCCTCTCAAATAGGCTCAATAGTAAAGCCAAGCAAAGTATCCTCACCTACTACCAGTCTGAGCCAATAAAATGTAACCCCTCACCCTGCCACAAAACCAAACCAAACCAAACCAAACAAGCTCACCGACAAACAAAAGCCAACCAACAAAAAAGAACCAAAAACATGCTAAAACTCAAAAGCATGGCTTTTAGTCAGGTTAGGGTCACTAAAAATGCATGGATTGTTCCATTTGTGGGAGTGGGAACACACTTTTATCAGATTCTTTTTCCAGCAGAAGCAAAGCAGAAAGCAAGTCTGTTCAATTTGTCTGTGGGTTCACAAGTGATGATGTATGGATAGCAGTGTTTTAATGGCAACTCTCACCCAGTGACCCCAAAGTGCTTTTACTTCCCATAATGAACTCAGCTTCACAGCAGCTTGACAGCTTCATTTTACGTGGGAACTGAGACAGAGATGAAGTCATTCATCTGTGCCATGCAGCAGCACAAAATCAGGTCCTGCCAGCCCAGTGATTTATGCATTAGACCACACTTGCTTTTGCACAGCATCCTGTCACCAGGAAGGCAGCACACTTCCCAGCTCTGTCACTTGCTCAGACACCACTGTGAACACGACTGCAAAGGTTCTTTCCAGCCCTGCCCCTGCAAAATGTTAAGTCAACAGTGGCTTAAGACACTCCTTACCTCAGAGGCTCAGGACTTCTATTTACATTATTAATGTTTCCTGGCAACCTCACCCTTCTTCCCCATTACCTTTGGGCAAGAAAAGCCTAATTCTTCAACTAGTCAACTAGGGAAGCAGATACTTGTGGAAAAAAAAAATAAAAGGAAAAAGAAGAAACCACCACCCATACCAAACAGACATGGGAAGTTTAATTTTCTGAACATTTAGAACTTGGGTGACCTTCTGGATTACAGGAGTTTCAAATTGCTGCAATGTGGGCATTGCACGTGTACATGCACAATCCTCTGTGTGCCACAGTTCTTTCACTCAACATGGGCATCAATTCATAAGTTAAAGAACAACACGAAAAGACAATATGCCAAACAAAAGATTTTCTCACAGCACAAGTACTTCAAATTTTGATTAAACAACAAATTGGAATCAAAATGCTCCAAAACAGTAAGGTGTGTCTGCAACCAACACAAAAGGCCCACTGCTGTACCAATGAGGAATCACAACAGTTCTGTCTTCGCAGAAGTTACATGAAATCTCCTTGTGCAAGAATATTACCTAGATCTCAATTGAGTCTCAGCAAAAGCCAAATATTACTGCTTTGGTACCAACTGACAGCATCCTGACTCCCTGTGCCACCATTTCAGAGGGCAAAGTACTCAAATTTAGTAACACTAAGGGACCAATGTTCTGGTAAAGCAAAGTTTCACCCTAAGATAGGCCAAGCCGAGGCTCTCTTGGCAAACATTCCACAAACAAGATGCTACAGGACTTTTTCACAGGAGAGTTGATTTGTTTTGAATTCCCTATCTTCTGCCAACACAGCATTGCACAAGATGGGGATAAGGGTGAGTATACAAAAGGACTCAAGATCCTAAAGCTTCTCCAATCTCATACTTCAGTTGGTGACCTGGTTTTTGATGATCCCACATCACTGCCCTCATACCTTCTTGATGAATTTTATCTTAATAGACAAAACATGTATTTCCAAGAGAGAAATGCTGGTGCCAAGTGAAAGCAAGCTCCTCAATGTGACTTAATACAGCTTGAATCAGGCAACCCACCCTGCAGCTGACATCTTAAATGCAAGTAACTCTGGACAACGCCTGCATTTCTACCAAACTAAGAGTCATTAATTATGCAATTCTGTATTTCCAAAAGGCTTAAAATTTATAGGCCATATTTTTACTTCCCTTTAGTGAGAACAACAAACAGGAATTTACACTTGCCTTTCCCTTACCAGTAGAGTCACGCATTTTTCCTTTATTGTTTAATTAAAGCTGTTTCAGCCCTCAAGAACCTTGTGCCTATATTTTTGCTAGTGCAAATTTTTTGTGCCTATATTTTTGGAGGCAGCCTAATGGCTCTAAAATAACTGCAAACACAGGAGGACAAAGACAATTCTTCACAGGCTAGATGCAATTATTAATTTAAATGGAAAAAAATAACAAGCTGTTCCCATGATTTCTCTACAGTTTTGCAAATCAAAGTATAAAGAGATATGCAAACTGGCACCTACCCATGTTAATATTCTGGTACATTCCTCCAGTTTCATATTTCCCTATCTACTCACCCCTTCTCACTGCTTTTTTACAGTAGATTTGCTCCCAGTTAAGTGGAACTTTCCTAGATTAAATTAAAACTAAAAAAAATGTTTAGGCAGATGCTTGACTGATGATTGGCACCAATCTTTCCAATCTCCCAGTTACCAGATAGATTCACCATCTTTCAATGCTTGCACTCCTCTTGGCCCTCACATTTTCCATTTTAAGATGTTACTAGACAAAGAGCCAAAGAGAAACCAGAGACCATCTTCCATCCCTGTCTACTGAGCAGATACAAAGCGAGAACTCTGTCCCATGACCAATTTGAAACACAAAATGAAAAATAAGTGAAATGAGTGGTTAGAAGGGCAACCCCTGCTTTAAAATAAAATATTACCAAGGAATTAAAAGGCAACCGAGTGTGTAGCAAGTAAACAGATCAGGGATAAATAGCATTTAAACCTAGCTAGTGACAGAACAGACTGGGAGAAAAATATGGTTCTCTCTAACAAGCCTACTACTGGAGCACTGATTCCACTAATTTAAGGACCTTCAGGGGCTTGGGTTTCTTAGTGGTCTTGCAAAATACCTTTGAACCAGAATGACTGAATGGATGTCAGGGGTAGCAGAGACATAACAATACAAAATTCCATTTCCAGAACATAATCTGCTGCCAGCCTCAGGAACAGAGGGCAAAGTTCACTGCTCTGAGTTTGTGATGTTACAAACCTCAAAGCCAGCTGATCTTTTGATGGCTTTTTTTTTTTGTACTGCAAAGTGTGTGCTTCTGCCACTGGCTTTTCCAAGTGCAACTCTTGAAGTTCTATGCATCCTGTACCTTACACAGCTATTTATAGTAATAGGAGTATAAGGTCATGCTCAAGGCAGCGTTGCAGGGATTTTTTTTCCAAATTGCACATACGAGTTTACACAATTACTAACTTCTCTAGCTCACCACTGGTTTATCTCTAGCACATGCCATAGTCCTCATGACCAGGGTTTCAGAGCAGTTACAGATGAGAAGTAGATACTTTAAAGCACAGCAAGCAGGGCAGAGTTCACCTATTTGCCACACTGCTTCTAGTCTGTAGGATTAAGTCTATCAGCCCCTAAATCTCATCCCCACCACCTGAGACAATGGCTCCAAAACAATGCTATGCAATCCAAAGCATCAGTAGAGTCACATATTATCTTGTATGCCTCATTCCATCAATCCAGTTCCTGCTTCATCAGTTTTCAAGGGAATGAAGCTTGTTCATGCCTCCCTTTCCTGTGTGCTGTTCTGAGGATGCATTCTCTTCCCGCCCCTTCTCTTACCCTGAGAGTTTACTCTCTGCCTCCTGGCACACATCTACTCTGTTTTTCTCATCCGCCTACCAACTTTTATGAACAAAATCCTTCTGCAGTTTTCATGTATTTCACAAATGCCACCCCATCTCTCACTCTCCCCTTGAACACAATCACATCCCAACTACCCAGCCACAGATGCCACCCCACACATCCTTCCAAGCCAAGCACAGAAGTAGCAGCTGTAGGCAGCCCTTCCTGACTCTTTCTGCCTCAAGAGAAAAGAGAAATAGCAACCAGGAACATGCTTCCCTTGGGGAAAAAACTAAAAGCCTCACACACCAGCAAACCCCACCACGAACACCCAGCAGAAGCACTGTCCAAGCCACCACACACTGAACTCTCAGTAGCTTTTTCTCTAAAATGAGATGCTGCCTGTGCTTCTGCCACAAACACCCAGCAGAAGCACTGCCTAAGCCACCACACACTGAACTCTCAGTAGCTTTTTCTCTAAAATGAGATGCTGCCTGACATGTCACAAGCTTTCCGGCTTTCCCTTCATCCAGCAGGTCCCTTCCTTCCTCACCTCATCCCTCCCTGAGCTACACAGGCCTATCAATAACCAAGCAGTAGTTGAGGCATGGGAAATAAGGCCTTGATGACAGAAAAAGTCCAGCTCAGTTTGTCCCCAAACCAGAACACTTCAGAGCCACATTTAGCACATTCCTGCTTCATCACAGCCTAATCAGCACCAAACCCCACGGGTTTCCCCAAGCCTGCCCCACTCCAGCCTCTTTCCCTTTAACTGCTGAGCATTTTGCTTTAAGAAGAAAAACCAGACACACAAAGTCTACACTGTATTTTCAAACAAGTACAATTACTGATAGGAAAGAGCAGGGCTCTGAAAGGCCATTTATAATGAGAGAATTAGTCTTTTGCTATTGTGTCTGCTGTAGCTGTCCTATGTTTGAAGCGCATGTGCAGCTGTGGCTGAAGAAATCCATTTTGTGTGTGAAGAAATCCATTTTGCCATTGATTCCTGTGGCTGGCGTGCAACTGAAGACACAGAGCAGTGTCAGCCAAGTGCATAGGCTTAGGATATTATTAACAGCAGGAAAGGAACACCACGGGTGTGTGTACCCTCCAACTACCACAAGCTTAAAAGGCAGAAAGTTCTTACCTGCCTGGCCACCCTCCGAGCTTCCCAATAAGGTTTAGAGTCTTCCACAGCTTTTCCAATCTTCTTCACCAGTTCATCCAGTTTTACTGTTGCTTCAACCAGCACAGAACGGAACTTCTGGCGCGCATCCTTCAAAATGTTGCAGGAAGGAAAGCAAGGACAAAGGCAGATTAGAGCTTCAAAAATTATTTCTACCTGTTTGTTCCTACCTTCAGGTACCCCTTTAGATTCACACAGGAGCTGACAAATTCAAAAGAGTCACTGGCATTTGGACTATACCAGAATTCTTCAGCAGAGGAACCCAGGAACTCAGAGCGAAATCTTAAAGCTGGCACCCTGGACACCAAATCTTTGTCTTTCAGACACAGCATTTATATAAAGCCTACAACAGCCTGTTCTAGATGCTACCTCTGGCAGGGTTTCTCACAGAGGAATTGTTTGTAAATTACTCACTCGGTGAGGAGGCAAACAGCAGTGTAACTAGTTCTCAGACAGATTTCAGAATGGCCAAGACATCTCATATAGATAATGCTAGAATGGTGCTAGCAGGCAGGCCAAATCCCCTCAGCAGGCTAGCAAATCAGCTGGAATTGGCACAGAAAGCCCATCTTTTCAACCTTGGTTTCTACCAGTGGAGAAGGGCACCTACATTCCACTTAATTGCCAATATTTTCTGTATTTAAAAAAAAAGTCAGTTCCAGCTACTTTCAAATGGGATGAACTGCCCTCCTTACATGATTAGCTAACGTATTTTCTCTGCTCCACTGAAATTTCCAAGTATGTAAGGAAAGTGATTCTGATTTTAATCTCAGAATCCAACACAGACTCTAAATATATGAAATTATTGCAAATTGATGCAAATTCAGGCTGGGACCTGGCCCAGGATTTAAGGAGATGAAGAGAAATGGTCATGTGAGCTCTCAACAAGGCTTGTAACTAATTTAGAGAGCAGCATTTATGCAGACTGCTGGAGTGACATGTTGATAATCAGGAAGCAGCTGGCTTGAAGAAGTGCTCTAATTCAGGAGGGTTTTGTCATTATTGTTGAGGGTTTCTGGAATGCAAAACTGCTTATTCACTGGAAGATTTAAAATACATTGGAAGCTGCCACTATGCTCTCAGAAGTGGAAAAAAATCAACAGGAAAAAATCAGTTTTTACAGAAAAAACAACATACTTCTGTAAGAGTTTCTTTGCTTCCTTTTTAGTGTTATGTAAAACCTGAACCAGCATCAGCATTATTTTAGTCCAGTGCAAATAGCTTTAGACTCTTAAGGTACTCCAATTTATTCTAAGGAATTATTCAAATGGATAACAAGGTCAAAAATGGAGAATTAAATGGACATTAACTTATTATTTCATTAACTCAAATCCAGTCAATAATCTCATTTCTCTGTGAAAGCCTGAAACATAGCATTTCAACAATATGTATTGAGTCAATGATTTTCTCAGTGAGAAGAATTTGAATATTTCCAATTAAATTACCGGACGATACACAGTTCACTGCTCAAAATGAGTTTCATAAGTAACTGAAAAAAGACTCCAAGCATGATGACTATATTGCAAGAAAAAAATTAAGCACTGAAGTATATTTAACAAAGAGAAAAATTCTTTGCAGGTGTAGGAACAGAATTAAAAGCTCATTTCTGAATGAATAAGCTGGAAGATTTCTTTTCACTCTCTTTGTGAAAGCTGCATATAAGGATATTAGTTATGCAAAGCAAATAGTTTAAGTAAAAAAAGCCCTATGCAGTGATTCATCCAAAAGTTCGGTTCCCATGTTTGTAAGATAAGCAGTTGGAACAAAGAATTCATCACTACAAATCTGTGCTTGGAGACCTACCCCAAATTTATTCATGTAATAACTATACACAGTCTTATCCAATAAGAAAAAGATGACTAGTCCCCACTTGGAGCTTAAAAAAACAAAACAAAACAAAACAAAAATCAAAAGACACCAAGGACAAAGCAGTCAAATTAACAACCACTTCTATACCCATTCATCTCCCTTTAACTCTGATGAAGCAGATACAAATTACTGAACTTTAGGTGCTCCTCTAACTGGTGCCTGAAGCACAGGTCTTACAAATGGTGAAATACACGTTTGTTTGCCCATGAGCACAATTCCACTCCACACGGTAATTAGTTACACAGAGTAGAAAGCTTCAGCTGAAAAACACACTGGTGTGAAATTTCAGTTGTCATTTTCCTCCAAAGATGTCTGGTTCCTCTTTAAAGTCTTTATTTAGGTCTGACCACCCTCATTCTAGCAGTGAAGAGCAATAACGAAAACCAAAACCACCCCAGAACTTTGTATCATCCATCACTACTTATTTTAAGTGACATTTATTCTCAGGCTCCTGACTGTCAGGAACACAAGCCTGCAGGCTCCAACACCTTCTGCCTGACAGAACAAGCAGATGCTCATTCTCTGCTGGGATCTATCCCTCTGCTGAAGGTTTCCACCCATCCCCTACAGACCCAGCAACAGGATGCATCTCTGAGAAGGTGAGATGCCATACCCATGCCCTCTGCTGCACTACACACACCACTTTTACTCTCCACCAGCCCCAAATACACTACAAAAGCAAAGATCCCACATTGTGTATCTACACTGTGTGTGCTCCTGTGGCAACCCAGTGCCTTCGCACCACCCAGCCTCCTCAACCCACACTGACCCAGCTCTCCTGACCCTGCCTCTGCTCTGGGAGCTTCAGCAACATCTCCTGAGAGCAGGATCACAGCTCCCTCCTGCAAACACTCAGCCACACTCCGTGCCTCCATCCAGTGTGTGGGCCCTGCCACGTGCTGGCAGAGAATCTGCACAAGACATCACCCTTGGGATAGTGCAAAACTCCCCTGGCAGGTAATCCTGGGGAAGTCTGAGTAAGAACTACAGGTGCAGCAGCTATTTTCACTCTTCATGTGAAAATGGGGAGGTCAGAAGCACCAAGGCAATCACACCAGTAGGACTTACTGCTTACATCACATGAGAAGTCCATCTGTTGTTCAGGGAAATTAATGGGCCTATGGTCAAGGCAGTAACTTGGGAAATGATTTAATTCACTGCTTTATGTCTGCCTTCCCATGTTACTGTCAGTGAGACACTTCAACCCACATGTGAAGTGGCTCAAAGCTATAAACCCTCTTAATGGCATTTTCTGTAAGGACACTCACATCAAAAACTTAGAGGCTCAGAACAGCTCATCACTGCAGCTCATCCGTGGTCCCCAGCACAGGGTTAAGTCCTATATCCATGTTAGGAAGACAACCCACTACACTTTCAACCTACTTATCAAATCTTCTGGCATGACTTGTCCCTCCATATAAGTGTTACTATTTAACTGCCAAGCTCTTGCTTCATTTAGACCTTTATCTGGCACACATGGATAACAGGGAAAGGAAAATATGTCAATTCCTGCAACTAGTTGTTGTAAGCAAAACCAAGACAGTGCAGCATATGCCATGGAAATTTTCTAGCACAGTCCTCAATTTCTAGTTTCTGTATTTCAGTTTCTTGAAAGATAATTCATTCCAGCAGAAATGCTATTCATTGATAACAGCAAGTATGCAGCCTTAGGTAATATGTGAGTCACACTCACCATTTCTGGGTGGGTTTTTAGGTTTTGGGTTTTTTGGTTTTTTAAAAACACATTTTGTTTTTCTCATCACTGCACTGAATACATACACAGACTCTACCAGAATGTAACTGACATGAGACATCTCAAACACCCTGCCATTTTTAAAGCATGATTTCTCCTTTACTCACTCCTAACCTTCTGTGATAATTTTTAAGAACACCTTGTTGCTGATTTTAGAAATAGAAAGGTGACATTGAAAACATTAGACAGGCAGCTTTCAATGTTTTTTCCCTCCTATTTGCTCAAATGAGATGATGATAAACCTTTTCCAAGCTGGACAAAAGCCAATTAAGGCACTTTATCCTCAATGTGTTTTGCAAGGTGGAAAAAAAAAGTAGCAGGAAAAGCTTCTCACTTAAATTAGAGCCTTAATAAGCAGACTCTCACTAGCTAGGTGTTTGTCACACACACTCTAGCAAGCAGAGCACTTAGTGCACCATGTGAACAATTTACATTTCAACAACTTGTTATACAGCTGTGAGAGCTCCACGCTCATCAACTTTCTTCCTGGAAATCCTTAGCACTTTTCTTTTGATAAAGATTTCATTAGCACTGTCTTAGGGAGTATACCAGACCTCTACCCCATATATAGTTTTGCTGCAATAGTTCATTATTAAAAGCAGACTTTGTTTACAGTGACTTGTTGTTGGGCATCTATTTGATACTGCACCAAAAGAGGGACCACACTTAAGAACAGGTCTCCCTTACAGCAGCATTTTGAAGATCTACTCTCAAATGTGGGGAAAAGACTAAAATACAATTTTCAACCTATACTGCATCTGTCAGAGAAAAAAGCATGCTTGTTTTCCTCTCTCATGAGTGATGGTGATGAGCTGGTGTTAGATGCCAGATGACAGGCAAATAACTATTTCTGCCCATCAAATGAAACATGTATTTTCAAACAATTTTATTTTTAAAATGAGCTTAACATATCAACCATGTCTGAATCATCAGAGTGCCAAGCACATCTAAATTTCATTTACAAAGGCTGTCCCATGACCATTCTGCCAGTCTGGTGTGCAGAACCTCTGACAAGCATGGGAGGTGCATGGGAAATGGAATTGCTGACTGAGAGACAGACTTCATCTATTTCCAAGATATGACAGTATCCATACCCATCTTCTCTGCTACAAAGACCTACCAGCTGCAAAAGCTCATCTCCAAGCTAAACCAGCATCAGTATCATACATCCACACCTAACAGCTGCATAAGCTGTGCTCAGAAATCTAGCCTCAGGTACCCGAGCAGTTCAAGTAAGCCAGACTGGTGGCCGAACACTAAAGCCAAAGTGCAAAGAAGGGGATAAGTAGTATCTCCGTTTTTAAGGGATAAAAAAGTCTTTCGTTTGGTTTTTTCTTTTAGGCAGCTATTAGCTTGCCATCTAAGAACAATTAAAAAATCAGTACCTGAAAGTTGCTCTAACCTCCTGATTGCAGACAGTTAATAAGACTACCAGTACTTTTTAATACAAATGTTTTTAATTCTCTTAGAAGAAGAGAGAAGAAAGCAGGCATGGGAGGTGCTCCTTCCAAAGCAAGATTTCTCCACCTAACCCTTCCTCTCTCAGGCTGGAAACCCATCTCTACTTCAAGAACATGAATTAAGTAAAGCCCTTTGACTCATTTGGTTGACAAAATCTTTCCAGAGCCACAGCAGAGGAAGAAGCCTTCCCTTACTCATCCTTGGATGAAAGCAGAAGGCATAACAACAAGCAATTCACACACAGGAGCCATTTCCTATGGAAGCAAGTAGATCATAAAGAGATGTGGAAAGATTTGTCCTGATAGTGCCAGACAAATCCATCAGGCATGTACATCCTCCTCCAAAAGCCAGCAGGAACACCAGCCAGTGAGCTGCTTTGCCCTTATCTCTGCATTCTTTTGTGGACATTGGAAAATGCTGCACAGGGATACTGATAAGGTGGCGGATGTTTCCACAGACAGACGTTTCCTCAGGCCAAGCAGGCATGCTCAGAATGACATTCCAGCCACTGAGAGGTCATTTTTCTAAAACCTGAAAGATGGAGGATTTTTTTTTAAATCTACTTATATTTTTTATGTGCAACAGGGTCAACAGCTCAAGTTTTTTTCCTAAAACCAAGTATGCTAGTGAAGAAGAAGCAATTCTGAATAACTGGTGAATATCTGCCTGCCAATGGGAAGTGGTAAATTAATTCCTTGTTTTGCTTTGCTTGTGTGTGCAGCTTTTGCTTTACTTAACTGTCTTTATCTCAACCTGCTGTACAGCTGGTAATAGAAGAAATACGCGGGTTTTAGAGTAGTAGTTGAATTTCTAGGCAGCACTGACCAAAAAGGGCCCGCCCTTCTTTACTTTCTTATTTTTATATGTTTTCAAAGATAAGTAAGGATTGGTGAAAAGGGTCAACACTCCTGAAGGTTTATAGGACAAAGATATGGTTAATCATCTTTCTTTACCTCAGGGAAAGGAATGAAAAATAATTCTATAAGTGCAAAACAATCCCAGCTGGTTAAGAAAAACAAGGACCATGTTTACAGAAACGCTACAGTGTTACAACTCATGGGGTTCTGTAAAACCAGGGCAACATCAACCCACGGGTTTTCTCACTTTTACTGTTCTGGTTCTCCCTCCCGTCCCACCAGCAGAGAGGGAGCAAGGGGCTGTGTCATGCTTAGCAGCCAGCTGGGGTTAAAGCATGACAAAAAGTCCTTCCCCTTCCGAGAGGGGTTCAAATGCTGACAAGGCTCACAAGCAAAAGAGCACCACAGCTAATAAAACCCTTTCCTTATATCCAAAAACCCAGGGTGACATTTATGATAAATCCAGGACTAAAAGTAACACAAAGTCTTGTAGATCAGAACTAGAGGATCTAGGGAAGCACAGAAGAAGGATCCCAAGCAGGCCCTCTAATAACGAGCATGGCTGAAAGCAGCACTGTTCAGCTCTGGTTTTCCTGTGCAGTATCTCCCATGAACAAACACTGGCAAGCTCGTAGCTCCAGCAACACAAAAACTCTCTCTAACAAAAACCACATTTGGGATAGCTGGGATTCCAGTGGTAATTTTAATGGTATGTGCTGCATTTCCCCTCCCCGCAATGCTGCCAGAGGGTCCCCGGGTGAATTTCCTACATCTGAGCTGTACTTTCAGAGCCAGTCCAGCCGTGTATGAGCTGGCTGGACAGGCAAGTCATGCACATTTGTTAAGTACATTCACAGCTCCTGATGTGAGTTCAGATGGAGATGCACTTCCAAAAAACAGGAAAAAAGCTCTTGCATTTGGCCAAAACACTCTTGTATCTCCCCTGCAAGATGTTTCCCCCAGCTCTTCACAGACACTTCAAACATAAACAGGGACATCAGTGAAGCCAAGTGTTAAATCCCTCAGAGAACCTTCATCATCCTTCTGCTGTGTCAGTAACGCTCAGTGTTGCACTTAGTATGGGCAGCATTATGGATTTTAAATCAGGTCTAATCAAAGATTCATTAACAGGCAATACATTAACGCAACACATAACTAGCAGCCACTCAGTGCCCTTCAGCAGCTCCGCAGCTCCTGAACAGGCTGCGAGCGTCAGCAGGTCAGGGTATTTCTTCAGGGTTTAATAGGATAGGTCAAAAGAGCAAAAAATGAGTAATTCTTCCATGTGAAAGAAGAGATGTAGCCACTTCAAGGTATCTGTTCAAGTCATGCATGTATATCTAGTGCTCTCTCAGAGAGTATTGGCTGCAGAACTTACTTTAAAAGATTAAAAAAAACCAGGCTGTTCAGCTTAAAAACAGATCATATGGCAGTTTCAGTGCAGAACTTAAAAAAAAGAGAAATGGCAGGATGGTCAACTTAAAACAGAATTCCCCCTTTTATCACTTCCATAAGCAGCAGACACCAGTATTTTCTACATTGCTCAAACACGGACATTCCTATGGCTACACCAAGACAGTCTCAAAAATCCTAGAAGTCTCTACTGAATTCAGCCCGTAACATTTTCCACTGGGTAAAGCAGCATTATTACTTTCATTCTGCAGATGCAGACCTGAGGCACAGCAAGAACAGAAGCATGGGTTTAGAAGGATTTAACAGCCTTTTTTTTCCAGTTAATGGGAACTGGAGACAGCCAGCAGTCCCACTTAGAGCAACTCACACGAAGCTACATACAGGAAGCCCAGAGCAGTCTTGCAGAACTCAGATGCCACAAGGTTACCCTTCCTGCTTATCAGAGAGTACATCAAGTCACAAAAACATGGGTGTCTTTTTCTGAAAAGAAATATATCTTCTACTCAAACACTCTCATTGCTTTTCCAGATTATTCTGGGAAAAAAATCAACAGTGGGAATGTATGGACCACAAAGTAATGCTACAGGAAGTTGGCAGTCAGTATCTTGTGCTCTAAATAATGTAATGATCTATCTATGTTCCCATTAAAGATATTGAAAAGATGAGGAAAATGATACTAGCAAAACGGGATAAATATAACTCCATTGTCTGGCTAAAAAACACTCACACACATTCTTCTTCCAATGAAATATAGCAGGAACACTGCAAACTAGGAAAGGGTAGCAAGAGGGACCCAAAGCAGCTAATAAGAGCCAAAAGAGCAAATCTTCAAAGGGAAACTCAGCATGGCTCTCCCAGAAGCCCACATTTTCAACAGCATTCATGGATTTTGGAAGGCTTTGAAGCAGAATGATCCCAATTCCAAACTCCTCCTTCCAAACTCTGGATTTATCCTATAAGGCTGCTTGGCAAAGCTTTCTTTTCTTGTCCAGAGTATGAATGCAGAGATTTCCTGCTAACCTCAAGTGCTGGGTGTTGTGGGATTGTTTTTATTCCTTTCCCCTAGAAAGGTTTAAAGTCCATTTAAAATGCATTTATCAACCTGTATATAAATTAAGCCTTGCTTACATCATCCGTCTGCATTTGTCCTCAATATTTATGCAGATCAAATGAAATTAAAATCTTTATGGATTAAAAATTTTGCAGTTGCATGATACCACAAACTGACATCCATCCAGTAAGACTTCTGGATGGAAAGGGAAGAGGAAATATTCAAGAAAGCATACTCTGGGTGGTATTTCATCTTAAGTCCTTCAAAAACTGCTTTCAGTAAGTACTACAGGCAGACCTGCAGTAAACTTGTAATGGCAAAGTGCAGAGAATGATTGTATGATTTCTCCCTATCTAACACCTGGTATTTACTAGGCTAAGTAAGCTGTTGCACAGCTGGCAACAGAAGAAACACGTGGATTTCAGAGCAGCAGTTGAATCTCCAGGCAGCACTGACTAAAAGGGCCGTTCTTTTTTATTTTCCTATTTTTATATGCTTTTAAAGACAATCAAGGATTGGTGAAAAGGGTTAATACCCCTGAAGGTTTACAGGACAAAGACATGGTCAATCACCTTTTTCTACTTCAGGGAAGGGAATGGAAAACAATTCTCCAAGTGCAAAACAATTCTGGCCGGTTAAGAAAAAGAAGGACCATGTTTACAGAAAAAGCATGGGAAACTACAGTTACAATGTTACAACTCATGGGGCCCTGTAAAACCAGGGCGACAAGTAAGCAACAATATAAGACCAAGCTAAGGTGGAAATTCTGCTCTTTTATTTACAATTATATTTCCAGGAGCCTTTCAGCCTCTGCAGCTCAGCACGTGTCACACACACAGTAGCTACAAATCTGCAGGTTTGACAAACGCTTGATCACAAGAATAATTTGAATCAAGCAGCAAAATCCCATCTTAAAGTCACTGAGACTTATTTCATGAGTATGCCTTTGCATTATTATTACTATTCCATCTGCTTCATAATATGTCCTCAGTGCAAGGTTATGACAAAATTAATGAAATCCAGGCAACTATCCATAACACCATCTTTCAATTTCAGCACGCCAGCATGAAATAAGGAGACTGAAAAGATACATATAATGATTTTTTTCAATATATCTATATAAAGAGTCCTGAATCCATTTAATTGGTACTGCTGCAGTCTAGAATACTGATTTTTAAAGTTCACTCATAAAATTTAAATCATGCTAGTGACACTGAACAGTTTTCACAGCAAAAATACCGTTTAATTTTGCATAGCAAATAGTTCCCCATTTAACTAAGTTTACCCATACATTTGTGGTCTACATGCCACAAATGACAGAAAATGCAAACAAGAGGGGAGACGAAAAAATATAAAAGACAAGGCTGCTTTGTTTTCAAAGCTCATAGCCCCATTTTCTGTTCAGAGCACTCAGTGGATACGCCAGTATTTTAAAATTCTACCAAGAACCACCCCATGCTTGAGGTACCCATCTCATGAAAAAACAAAAAAAAAATTTTTAAAAATTAGTAAATAAGCAAACCAACCAGATTTTGACATTCTGAAGGTACACACAGAAATCTACAGCTGTACTTTCATAGTATGGTCATCACTGCAATCTCTGCATGTTTTGACACAGTATTCAAAACTTTGTTATGATATCAAAATTATTTAGGCTGTAAAGTCATTTTTTTGCCAGTTTTTCTTTAGCAGCATATTCATCTTACACTTCCACTGGGTTTATCTTCTTTGTTTTGCAAACAAAAGAAAATTTAGACACACAAATAGGACAGTTTGTTTTGCTTCACTATTAGATCAATAATGTTGAGCCTTCCAGAATTAACTACGAAGTAGATGAAGCTCAAATTTGGGGATTTAGAAACAATTTCTTCAGAACTTGCTATTAGATTTTTAAGTATCCACAAAAACCTCTCTGTATAACCAGGAAGTCTTTTATTCCAACTTTCCTTCATCACCCTCCTTGCTCAGGAAGTGATGACAAAAAAAGGCAAAGATAAGAAGCTAAAAAAACCTCAAACAGCCACCAAAGAGAAGATCCTGGCAGATAGCTGTATGGCAAAAACCTCTTAACCAAATAAATTTTCCCTGTCTATAATCAACAAACACAAAACAGTGACTTGTAAAAATAAAACTTGTCTAAGCTTAGTGTCAAAACCTAAAAATAAGTTCCGGCAGTGTGAGGTTCTCCACACTGGGTTTTTACACTGTCAGCATACCTCTACCTTCTCCCTTTCTCTTTCAGCTGTTAGGTCAACTAATACCTTTAAAAAAATCTACATCAGACTCTTGCTGCAAAGTTATCACTCATGATGCACAAATTCCAGAGGCAACCTACTCAAAAACACTGTCCTGCTGTTCACAAAATCCAACATGCACAAAAGGAAAATGCAAGGATAAATTCTGTACCTCCAGCTCCGTCTCTCTGCGATTGATATCATCTGTACATTGATTCAGTTTTTCTAGCTCCCCCTAGAAAGAAAGGAAGAAAGTCAGATATATAGTAAGAAATAAGGGAAAAAAACATGTCTGAGAAGGCTCATTCAGCCTCCCCAGTGAAAGCTAAGAGGAGTTGTGGCTTATGAATTCAGTGAAAAGAGGAAACCTTGAGATGTTTAGCTTAGCTTTGCCACTGGTCTTCTACATTGCTACTTAAAAGAAAAAAACAATCAGAGAAGCTCTATAGTTTTATGTTAAGGCAACACATTTCCTATTCTGGCTACTTCTTTACTATTACAAATAAACACAAGGTACAGTAAGCTCTGTCTCTCTCTATCCATATAGTCAGTAGTAGCGAGGTACTAGGGAAACAGACACACCCACCCCAAAGGATTAGCATAAAGTTTGTACTATCACAGCAGACATGCAGTGAAAGGACAAAACTGATAAGAAACGCGTCTTGCTGCACGAGAGGCATATAATTTTGGCAAACCATTTTTGTAACACAACCAGTCAATGGGACATAAAATTATGTCTGCATAGCTTGCCTTCCTGCCAACATTTTGATCCCTTAACAGCAGAAACAAAGTGTTAAATCCCTTGAATAAATATGTAGTAGAGGTGGAGCTGGCATGAATGAAGTTACTGTAAAAATAAAGCTCATTCTTAATGACTTTCCTTCCACAAAAAGCAACCCTCAGGAGGAGATCTGATGGCTTTCTTTATCTGAGCAACATGTACCTTCATGCAAGATTGTAAGATTTTTAACAGGAATGTTCTCCAATTTAAATGTTATTTAATTGTCAACCAGTGTAACAGAATATGCCTTGAAATGTTTTGCTGTACAAACCGAATGTTGTAAATTGATTGTCACTCGAGCAGCTTCCCTATAGACTACAATAATGACTCTGGTTACAACCAGAAAGGAATTAATTACAACAGTTTAGCTCCCTTATCCTCAGCGGTCAGATTTCATTTCCCACTCCTAGGATTTGGAAAATACCTATTCACATATCCACGTTGTCTGAAACAAACACTCATCCAAAAATTACCTAATCGTCTCTTACTGAAAGGCTAAAAACCTTATAGCTCTCACGGAAGCAGACACAGCAGCCTGTTTTTCAAACCAAACAGAAAACTTAACAAAAACTATTGTTTTGCCAACAATTCACGAAATCCCGTATGTGGAAACATGTTGCAAACTGAAGAACCTAAGGCCAAAATTAGATCAATAGACACCAACTCAGCTCAGCCTCTTAAAATCAGGGCATTACCAGGCTGGCTTTTGGCTGAGGGCCTTGCTCTGTGTAACCATGTTTTGAGAATTTTGCAATTGCTCTGTGCAGCCCTGGAAAAAGAAATGCTCAGGATGGAGAAAAGAATGACAATTACAGTGAGCAGGGACCTACGCCAAGGATCCTCTCAGCAATGTACACACATGTTATATTCATTCATGACAAACAGTCCCAGCAATGCTGGAGGCAAAAGTCATAAATCTGCAGAGACCTAAAAATACATTTCAGGGACCACAGCATGCCTGAAGTTTGCACCAGGCTATTGGTCGAGACACGATTTTGGGGAGAAAAGCTTTGTACAGGAACAACGCAAGAATAAAAAGCATTGCAGAAGGCATTCACAGAGAGGAAGCACCGCATGCCACTAAAGCGCCTTCTGAAAATAAATAAAAAATAATTATAAAAATAATAAAATTTTAAAATCCGCGTTTTCCCGCATTTATCAATTTCGGAGCACCAGCCCCGCTCCACGAGCAAGGTCACGCTGTCATGGTCAAAACTAAAAAGGGGAGGGGGGAATTTCAGCAGGAGGAGGAGGGGGAGAAGGAGGGGCGCCCAGCAGAGCCCGGCGCGGAGNCGGCCCGGCCCCGCCTCCGGGGAACCCCTCCCTTCCCACAGCGCCCCCCGTCTCTCTTTGTGCCTTCGCACCGCGAGGAGGAAATCAGCGCGAAATTGCGGGGTTTCTTTTCTTTTCCCCCCCTCTTTTTTCCCCAACCCTCCCTCACGCCGCGTTTTTCTGGCGTGCTGATTCCTGGGTTTTTTGCTGTGCACGGTCCCCCCTCGCAAAGGCACTGCATGAAACCAAGATGAGTGGTTCCAGGTGCAGGGAAACGCTAAAGACACCTTCCTGGCTTTTTTAATTAATTTTTTCCCCCCTCTTCTTTTCTTCTTTCCTCTTTTTTAAGTTCTGCTGGAGACTGACATGCCTATGGAGAGAAAAAAAATAAAGCAGGGAGAAGAGAAAAATACTAAAGGCACTTTCAACAACCTTAAAAATTCAAATGAAACCCAGATTTCTATTGTGTGGCAGCTAAGCGGGCAACTATTGTACCTACTGCATGCAGCAGAAAAAGACATGCTGAAGACACATCCTTTTGTTGTCAATAAAAAGGAACTTGCACAAGAAATATGTATATGCATGGCCCATGTCTAGCATAGCACTTCAGATTAGTGACTCCCTAATCACAGGGGTGGATAACAAGTAATTTTGTATAGATGAGGAATATATTTCCACTTTTAAAGTATCACTATTAATTTAACCTCCGTCCCATTTTTTTTGAGAAAATTCCTCAAAAGATAATTTTTAAAAATGGGAAGTTTAGACATAGTGAAGAAAGAAGCTTCCTTTGTGAGACTGAAGGTGAAAAAAATCTCTCTCTTTGTAAGATAAAAATATGAAGTAGATAAAATAAGAAGATAAAAATTAACATTGCTAAGGTAACTAAGCTAAAAAAGGAGGCAAAAGAAAAGCAGCCAAGCTCTTCCAATTACTATAAAGCAACCGGGGGAAAAAAACAAAATATGGGAAGAGAGTGACATAAACATTTGAAAATAGTATAAACATGCAAAGTGACACCAACAAACTAAAATAATCAAGGAACAGAGGAGGTGTCGCAAAAATGCAGATGGGTTATTTGCAACATCTTCTTTTCTCACAGCAGAAGAAATCATGTAAAGGGGGGGGAAGAAAAATAAAAACAAACCAAAAACCAAATCAGCCAAAGCCTGAGTGTTTTCTCTTACAGCTGTGCATTAAGGGAATCCAATGTGTACACACAGCCAGGGGTTCCCAGGGCCTTGGCATTTCTCATCCCTGGTTGTTGTGGCTCATGCCAAGAATCTAGTGGTCAAATGTCCAACATTCCCATCATGCTAAAACAGCACAGAAAACATAAAGCTGCACATGGAAGACTTAATGTGGACAGTCCTGCTGTTATCGCTTTCATTTCTAAAAAACAAGACTATGTAAAAGATTTACTGTAGCTATGCCACGTTGATGCAAAACCCACACAGGCTGACCCACGGCAATGTCACAAAAAGCACTGCCCAGAAGAAATTCTTCCATTACTACTGTGACAATTGCCATGATTGTTGCAGCTCAAAAAACCTCCAGCCAAACCCATCAATCTGCTACCATCAAGGCACAGCAAGCTGTCTCTCTCCTCAGTTGCACAGTGGATTTAGAAACTTGGGAGAGCTGCCTGCAGAGCTTAGCGCTATGCAAGAGATGGTGTGGGTACACAAGCCCCTTTTCCCACGGATCTGAAATCTCTCACAGAGCCCTGAGGCCATTGAGATCATTTTATATCAGACTGATACACTGGGAAGATCTACATATAATAAAATCAGTGAAGAATGTGCATCTGTCATTACTGTAGACATCACTAAAGCATTAACAGAAAAGTGGCCTGAAGGGAAAGATTTGACAGAATAGGGAAAGGGAGACTATTCAGTACATATAAAGATCAATAAAAGACTCAAGGCTATTATTTACATGTTCATTTTCTTCTCTTCCCCATGGAATAGTTTTTGCTATTCCATGCAAAGGGCAGCAGGACCCGAGAAATACCCAAGGAACAAACCTGTGTATCTCCTACGCAGGCCTCGCACGTGAGCACGCTCTCCGCAGGTTTGTTGGTGACAAAGCTGTGTGGTGTGACTGACAGGTTGGAGGGAAGGGACACCATCTAGAGGGACCTTGACAGCTGTGAGAGATGGGTCTGGGCCAACCTCTGGAAGTTCAACAAGGCCAAGTGCAAGGTGCTGCACCTGGGTTGGGGCATCCCAAGCACAAATACAGGCTGAGTAGGGACTGTACTGCAAACAGCCCTGAAGACAAGGACTTGAGAGTGCTGGTTGACAAGAAGCTCAGCATGACTCAGGAATGTGTGCTTGCAGCCTAGAAAGCCAACCACATCCTGGGCTGCACCAATAGAAGCACGAGCAGCAGGTCGAGGAGGTGATTCTCCCGCTGCGATCCGCTCTGGTGAGACTCCACCTGGAATGGCATATCAGGATGAAGTTCTCCATCGTGGGGGTGGTGAGGCACTGGAACAGGCTGCCCAGAGAAGTTATGGATGCTGGACTAATGGAAGACATTGTTGCCCCTGGCAGGGGGATGGGGCTGGATGATCTTCCAGGCCCCTTCCAGCCCCTACCATTCTATGATGCTATGCTCTACCATGGTCAACACCGTGCAAGAAGTGAACTGTGGTAGATGGCATTCAGGTATCACTTTTGCCACATCATGAGTGATCTCATCCCAGCACATCCCTCCTACACAACCTGTGGGAGGCCAGACCCCTCCCCAGCCCCACCCCAGCCCCAGCAAGCCAGCCATGCTGACCTTTTCACTTCTCCCACAGGCCCTACGCGCGCCAGGGTGTCTGAGCAGAGCTTGCACGAGGCCTGACTGAGACAGTCTGTACTTTCTCCTGTATCAATATTTCAAAACTCTAGTCCCAAGTATTCAATATTTGAACAAAGCACTCTGAAGTTAAGGCAGGAAGAAACCGCTTGCTGTTTCACTAATGGGATTCCAGAGTGGCCACAGCAGAGAATTAGCCCAGACCTGTCAGGCTGGGCTGCAACTTAACATAAGCTATTCTGAAGATGGTACAGCTCAACTAAAAAGCACAAGGAGAGGTTCTGGTGCAGGAAAAGCCATGATCCAGGTTGCTTCAGCAACCAATTTAAGTGTACCAGGCAACACCTCTGTCTTGTGGCATGACAGCAGGCCACAAGCCTTTGGGGTACATGCCTTATCATTAACATCATGCCCTGGAGCACAGAAATCTCTAGGCAACGGTGATGTTCTGGCTGAGAGAACAGCTACAGCTCTACTTTTGGGGGAAGTTGCTACATAACCTCACTATCTGGTCCCACAGAAATCCTCAGTGTACAGGCAAGGGAAAGATTTGGCAAGGGAAAGATTGAAATGTACTTTGAGGGAGGAATACAGAGAAGAATCCTCTTCCTTGTCGCCCTGGTTTTACAGGGCCCCATAAGTTGTAACACTGTAACTGTAGTTTCCCATGCTTTTTCTGTAAACATGGTCCTTGTTTTCCTTAACCGGCTGGGATTGTTTTGCACTTGTAGATTGGTTTTCATTCCTTTCCCCTGGGGTGGAAAAAGATGATTGACCATGTCTTTGTCCTGTAAACCTTCAGGAGTGTTGACCCTTTTCACCAATCCTTGATTGTCTTTGGAAACATATAAAAATAGGAAAATAAAGAAGGGTGGCCCCTTTTGGTTGGTACTGCCTAAAGATTCAACTGCTGCTCTGAGACCTGCGTGTTTCTTCTGTTGCCAGCTGTGCAACACTTCCTCATTATAGAAGATGGTTTGTAGATTTGGTATTACATTTCTGAGTAGCCATTGGGGACCTAGAAGTTGCATTTTAAGCAAAATCAGCTGGGAAGAAGTATACATCAGTGAAGAATCGCCTGCGGAAACAGTCTAATGACTATAGTTAATTTAGGGATAAAATTCAAAAGGAATGGATAGTGGTATTTTATATATATTTGATAATGGTGGATTCTGAATGGATTTTAAGGAAGAGTTGGGTTTTTTTCCCAAATCTCATCTTACATTCAAATTTCTGCTCATACTTGCCCTCAAAGCTTCCTTCTGCCCCAGGACTAGAGGCAAGGGCCTAAAATACAAATCAAAAGTTGCATTTCCTTACTCATAAACATGTATCTTCTGTCTTTGAACACTGATAACAAACAGCGAAGAGTTCAGGACTAATTAATGCACATTTGATTACTGAAGACACATTTCAGCTCATGGAAATGTTTAAGGAGAAAATAGCCTAAGAGACAGAGCCTTGCTTACAGAATACTGCCCCTCTCCTCAAGGGGACTGGAGGAACAGTTCTGCTCTGAAAAATTCTTCTGCTTCCATTGATGATGATGCTAGAGGCTAACTTCTAATTGGCTTCTAATGTTGAAGTGCTGTCACAATTTGGTTTTAAATAGTTTACCAACAAATTAACACAGAAGTAGAAACAGTCCAATTCTAAGGAGAAACAAACATGGTCCTCAAAATACATTTATGAGCCTAAAATCTACCATGTGGCTTCTTAGCTGAATTAACCCTGAAGACCAGTTTATTACACTGACTTTTGCAATGTTACACAAGGAATTAGTCTAACTTGGAATGTCTCATTTAGACACAGAGCCACCATCTCTATTTTCCAAGCTGCAGCAAAGACATTGCTCTGTCAGCATTAAATCCTGTATAGTTTCCTGGTTTTCAGAAGTATCCTGCACATCTTGGAAACATTTTTAAACATTAAGTGGGATCTCACCCACAGTCACAGTACATTTGAAGATCTGGGCTTCCATCACTTAATGTATTATAAGAGGCTAAGCACAAATTTTTTTCGAAGATATGCACTGCATTTATGGCAGATTTTAAATTTCTTGGATGCATTTGCAGGGTATTAAACACTTACAAAGTGGTCAGAATCAAAACTTCCCCTGGCTTATTTCTCAAGGAAATTTTCACACTTCCATACTCACAATGGTTGTGGCATGTTTGTGCTCTGCATTTTAGAAAGCACTAAAAATCAATTATCTCTCCTACACCAGTTTGTAAGATGGTATCGCCTTATGAACTTGCACACAAAGACACATTAATGGAGCCTGAGCATCTGTGGTACAAAAAACTGGTATATTTCCCCACCTACAAGGAATGTATTTAAAGAAAAGGCTACATTCCAAAATACCCTTTGATTTCACTTCTCTTTAACAAGCACCATTTAAAATTAAAAATAACCTCCAGGCTTCACAGGGCTACAAAGAAAGGAGGCTCATTTTAAAGAGAAACAATCTGTTTTCAAGCCTCACTAATCTTAGTATCTTCCCTAAAAACTAAATACAAAGATTAGCAAAATTAGCTGCTGGGCCATTTTCTATTGTGTATACATTTATGTCCCACCATATCATTAACTACTTTTCTTATTATTTTGAAGCCTGAAATTGATGACGCTTCATACAGAGAGTGTGAGGGCAATAAAGTTTTTTATATACACACATAGACACACTCACATGCACTATGCTATATATATGTGTATAAAATGCATGACTAACAGCTTGATGGATTTCCCTGCTTGTTCTTATTTCATTGGGAAAGAACCACCATCATCACAGGAAATTTTCTCCTCCTCCAAGCTGTCTTCTGGCAAGGCTGCTGGTGGTGGAATTTCCCACTGGAAAAAAACATCTGTGCAATGACACTACATTTGCAGCAGTCCTGCTGCTCCTCTGGCCAAAATGCAGAGCGTGCTGCTTTTGCAGATTTAGAAAATAACAGAGAATCACAAGCCTCTTGCTCCGATCTGCTGCTGAATGATAAGGGAGATCCGTTTTATAGTGCTTGATACTTGAACAGGGAAAAACCCTATACTTCACCCTTTTAAGTTGAATATATCCACCCAGGTTCCCAGTCCTGCTATCTGCTTTCCTTGATAAGCAGTCTCACATCAGTTTCAATGGCAGCAGGATCAAATGCAGAGGTGTTAGTCTGTACTCAAAATGAGGGCTTAGACAAGAGGTATTGCCTCCTGAGAGCCAAAATGAGATGCAAGTGCCATTCTCCTCTACCCAGCCTGACAATTCACTAATGCTTTGCAACGGTATGGATACATCATTGCTATTCAGCACAAAAACACCCACCCTCATCTTTTATTCTTTATACTTAGACATCTATGCAAACCACATTTAAAGCATTTATTTAAAGAACCACCTCTGACTCTAAAATAACATCAACCACGTGCAAGAATACATCTCATTTTTTCAGTAGTGTGCTTAATGTTCAGACCGGTTCCATATTTGTGGCTATTTTACTGTATCAGTAGATTTCTCACTGGTAAATTAAAGGATAAAATCCATTCACTGCTTTCTTGCCACCAGCCCACGCTGCTCATGACACCAAATGCAACACTGACAGATGAAGGCAGGAGTTCCTATGAAAATGTAAGGACAAACAAGGAACTCCAGGTAGTGAAGTTCCTGTGGGTCTGGTTCAGGGTGTTCATGTGTCTGGTGCACCTCCTGTGAGAGAGCCAGGAAGGGTTTGCTTAAAGCTGGCGATTTCCACAACCCTTCCCTCACACAGCATGGCTGCTCTATGCACTTGGCACATTCCAGCTCAGCAGGAAAGGGTCTCCGTGTGCCTCCTGGTCCCAATGCTCCTGACAGATGCTTTGTGACACCCACTCCCTGCAGTGAGTCATCTCCTACAGAGCAAAGGTGCATGGTGTGTGCGGGCTGGAGCACAGCTCTGTGCAAAGGCAGCCAGGTGACTCCTGAAAAATCTCCAACCATAGACTTTGCTTCTTACTAATCTTCTTATCAGGCAGGAAATTCATCCATACCCTGTTTTAAGCTGCTGAATACACAACATTAAAGTCTTGAGTGTCCGTCAGAGATCTCAGAGCATTTCTTCAAGCATCAGCTATACAGGGAACCTTTCCCTTTGATTTCCAGCACAAATCCTGTTTCTTATAAGTGCAAATTGGTTACTAGAGGAAAACAGCATAGACATTTCAAGTAAAAGCATGGCCCAGAGGGTGAGGGAAAAAAATACCTATTCAAAATAAGCTTCCAAACAGGGCTGAGTAGACCAGGTAGCTACAGAAAGATCTGGGATCTCTTTATCATCATGAACAGCTCAAGTGCAAAGAGAAAAGGCAGAATCATGGTCTATATCTAGAGAAAAAAAAACAGGGATGGGCAACCAATGGGGAATTCCTGCCTTTGAGTTGTGAAGGCACACTGGCAGCCAAGAGGGAGACAGCTGGGAAGCCCAGAGATGGGGACAGGCCCTTCCACAGCCAAGTCTCATTAGCAAGATATTAAGAAAGGTCTTTACACCGTCTATTTGCTTCCTAACCACATTTGACTGCCTATAAGCAGTGGCAGGAGAAATAGGAAATGTTTTTTGTACCCTCCTCTTTAGTTTCCTTTCCAGGCTGGTTATAGCCTGATTTACCTTGTGCCATAAAATATGAACTTATGAAGTATTTAGATATGGAAAAAATTGTCAGTTTAACAAATCTGAGTTTGATGTCTGCGAGGTCCTAAGTGTCCACACTTCAAGCGTGCCCTTTCATATATATAGGGAATTGAAACCTTTAAAATACTTGAATTAAAAATATGTTAGATTTGTACAAGTGAAATGCTTCCTGTGTACAAAGCCCCTTTTTTCCCTCTCCCAGCATTAATAGCTAGATTTTCTGCCCTGACAGAATCATACTTTTCAGTGCTTCCTGTTACATTAAAAATGGAATGATTGAGCACATTGTGTGTAGGAGTGAAGCAGAGTCTGTTTTAGTGCCCAACTTTATATGTCAGGAGAAGTAGTAGTGATTAACTGTGATCCCTCTGCTGCCTTCTCCCATGCCATAACCTGCAGGAGCACGCTGCTGCAGAGCCACATCCCTGCATTTCCATCTTGGTGCCCAAGAGCAGCCCGCAGAAGCACCAAGGCTGTGAAACCAAAGTCAGTCACACAGGGCAGGTTTCGAAGCCTCCCTGGCACAACCATGCTGCAGCAGTATCTGACCAAATGCCTCACATCTCCTAGAGCTTAGTAAATGCTTTGGATTGCAATGCAGATCTCACCTCTGCTTCCCACTCCTCAAGTCTGTAATTTCTACTTCTCTCTCACCATCCCAGCTCAGCCTTGTTTATTCCCCAGTCTCAATACCTTCCCCTTCTTTCTACCATTGCAAGTATCGTTTAACCCATTGTTTCCCTCCTTCCTTAATTTATCTTTGTCCCTCATTTCTCTTTTTCCTTTCTTTCATGTATGAACTATTACATAGCAGTTGCCATGAGCTATGGTTCAACACCACCATTTGTCAAAATGATGCGGTTTCATCATTTCACCTCCCACTTTGGGGATGGGTTTGCTCACCTGTTGCAGAGACTGAAAAATTTTCGCAGTACCATTGGGAATATGTTGATCTTCCCCAGAGCAGAGGAGTCTCTTTTGCCACAGGAAACATGTTCAACCCTAGCTGCAAATTCCTCTCCACTGAAGTCTATCCAATATAAGGACAGTTTTGCAATCCCAGTGAATAAGGGGTCATAGGGACAGAAATGAAACATTTTACTTTGAAAAGTCCCTGCAATTCCACCAATTGTCAGGAAAAAAACTTTTATTTAGACGCCCTCTAGACCTCCAGAGTGGGGTTGACTTTGTGCAGATAACTGGTTTAAAAAACTTCTCCCTTTTGTCGAAAAGGACATTCATTGTTTTGTTTTCCTCATTCTGTTGACACAAGAAGGTAAGATGACAATTCCTTTATTCTCTTCCAGTGACTATGCAAGAACAGCACTTTCCCAGGTCAAGTTGTGGGTATATTTCCTAGATGTAACAGCCACTGTATATCTCAGGAGCAAGTCCCACAACAGCAGGAAGAGATAAGGGAGCACTCTTCAGCCCTTTGGAAAATCCTGCTCAAAAGGATCATGTCGAGCCTGACAGTTGGTCCTTTATTAAGATGGAGATGAACACAAATCTCTCCACACTGGGGGCTGTGTTTCTCTGATCTCCTGAGCCTCCTGAGCCTCCATTTCAGCTCCTTGGCCTTTCCTCCAATTTCCTCCCACCCTTTTATTTCCTATCTTCCCACAGGGTAACTCCTTTCAAGTGAGCTGTTCACACCAGAAGCCACATGTGCACCCCTGCACCCACATTTCTGTCGAACCACCAAGGCGCAAACAAATCTCCTGTGATGCAAAGTATCTGAATTCCCTGGAAGTGGTAGGTATGCTGAATGCCTGGGGGAGATTCTGGGTAGGACAGTGGGATTTTATATGTCCAAAATATGATTGCATATGTCCAAAAAAAGGGTACCTTCATTTCTCTAAGTTTTTCACATTACTTTTTGTGAAAAAGGTGTTCAGGTCTTGAAAAGGAAAGGCTGCCTAGGTGATTTGCTGCCAGGATCATTTCAGCAAATGGACTTTGGAAGTCAGCATGGAGGAAAGTGGTTGAAGGGATTTGCATTTGATGGGTGTGTGAGGATCATCCAACCCTTGTTTGGAGAAGGATACACATATGGCAAAATAAACTGAGAAGATGTTTGGCATATCAATTTCTCAAGAGCAAGCCTACCAGGAAGGAGAGGGATCTGCCTCCTTGGTCACAAGAAGTGGTTTGGTGTGCTCAGCACCCTGGGGACCCAGAAGGTGTCTGTCAGATTTCCCAGGCAAATTGGGAGAACTGTCAGTAATGCAAAGGAAATGCTGACACACAGGGACAAAAGCTGCTCGAATGCAGGCTGGCATCCACACTGCTCCCCAGTCCCAGAAAAGAGGAGTGGGAGTATGACAGCAGGGGCAGACTCAGTGCTCCCACTGCCATTGCACAGTGCCGGGATGAGCAGTGGGATACCAGCACAGGAACACACTCTCCAAACAGCAGGGGATGAAACTGATTTTCAGGTGCTGGCATTCTGCAGACAGAGTAAAAGGAACAAAGCAGATGTCAGGCTGTCTGCAGTACAGCTCTCCTCTTGCAGGCACCCCTTTGGAGCAGTAGCTCTTTCAAGGGGGAAGGGGAGAAAAAACAGCCACCCAGCAGTGTGTTAATCTTCACAGATGGAGCAGCTTTAATGCTGCCTAATCCTCCAGAGGGAGGAAACTGCATTTCCTTTGTGCCAAGGATATCAAAATGGTTGAAGATGGCAATCTCCACTGACATTAACTTTATTAAAGGAGGGGTATTTCCACAAGCTCTGAGAAGGCTTGGTCAAGAGCCAGCTGGAGATGCACTGCATGTAAACATCTCCTTGTAACAACAGCAAATAACAGGCAGTTGGGAACTCCTGGAAGAATACACAGGCACCAAGCACACACACAAACTGGAGATTGCATACCACAGCCACACACATCAATTACACAGCTATCAAACAATTGCATAGCAGCAGCAATGTGAGCAGCTAGTTACTGCTTTTTACTCTTTTTTAATTTGGCTCCTGTATTATTTTGCTGCAGCTATATAATCAACTTGTACTCTAAAGCGGGAAGTGGTGCCCCTGGGTTGTCATAACAAGAATATCAAACCTTCTCGAGCCACTTCCTTTGGCAGTGAATGATTTTTGCATGTAAATTGGATGCAGAAGTGAAAGAAAGGATATGCGTTCTGAGTAAATTTTTTTGAGTATCAGGAGCCAGCACTTAATTAAACCTTACTTTAAATAACAGTAGCATTTACGTTCTACTAAGAGATGCTTTCTTGCATCTAAATATCAAACAACTGTCACTTCACAATGGCATTGCATATAAAGTCAGTTCTTAAACAGTTTAGGTAATGCACAGTTCAAACATCTTCTTGGATTCACATTGGTATGTCAGTACATCTCGCCCAGTCTGCTTGGGAAAAATGGAAAATTAAAGCTCTGAATTGAGGATCTGAAATATAAAGATCTACTATTGTAACAGAAGCAGAAAATACCCACGCATTCATCTCCCCTTCCTGGAGGACAGTTCAATTATCATCATGTCCCCCAAGCAGGTTTTGCACTGAATCACTGTGACATCTGCTAGGGAAATGAACACAAATCTATATCTGCATGCAGCAAATACATTGGCAAGGTTGCAATGGGAGGGAAGGGAAATAAGTGTCACTTTTCACACAAACTAGAAAATGACAGCTTGTCACATCCATGAGTAAATACTAGCAGAAGTGAGAGAAGGCAAGATGCTTCTTCACCTTTTTCCCCCTTCATAGCATTACAAAGATACAGATTAAGGACAAAACTGTGGCTTCTTCTTGACTGCCTACAGTAACAGCATCTGGGCACATTTCACCATCTGGGAACACTAACAATAATGGATCATATCTGCCACTTGCACAGGTTAGTAGAGCTCCCCTGAGTTCAAGGGAGCTGTGCCTCTGTCCCAGCTGAAGAGCCAGTCCAACATGCCAGAGCTGGGGAAGCAGAAGCCAGAAGACCCCCAAAGAGTGAGGGTGCAGAGCAACCTCCTTCAGGTCACTCATGGCGAAGAAGCCTTGCCCATTGCCTTGTCAGCAGCAGGGACAATTCTATGATACAGAAGGAAGGGGTTTAGTCATGACTTGCATATATGCAAAAATCATGGTGTAATCTTGTACAACTCTTTTTGTATAGACAAATAAACCGAAACAACAAAACCTAGAAGAAGGATAAAGTTATTTTGAATATCCCTGTATTTCCACAAGGACAGGAGTATGCTCACAGACAACTGCTTCCAAGCCACCCACACATCACAGCTGGTCTGTTTGATCCCATGGGCACCTTTCCCACCTTATTTCAGTCCAGCACACAAAGGCTTCACCAGTTGCACCACATAGCAAAGCACAAAGTTGACTCCCAAGTGCAGGATGGAGGAAAAGCCATGGTATGAAGTTCCTGAGAGAAAATCACCTTCTAGCAAGAGATCCCTTGTCTCCAAAACCTAACACAGCTGCACCATGACACTGTGGCTTCTCCTCCACTGCAGTCACACACAAGACTGGAGATGGAGGCAGCACAGCAGAGCACACCTGAGACTCAAATACCTAAGTCCCATGTAGGATGTGCAAGATGGATCTGACTTTACACCCATAGAGGAAACAGCAGCATCATTCTAAGCTCCTTTTAAGCTGATAATACCTTTTACAACAGTTATAGTAACTGCAGCTGTTTCAGAAGGAAACAGTCTCTCTCCCAAAAATACATAAATGGGCATAAAACCTCTGCATATCACACTTTCACCTGTAACAAATGCATTGCATTAACATTCAACAGTATCTCACTACTGGAGCAGAGCAGAGCATCTTTTCATCAATTATGGCTTGTTTTCTGGTGCACCTTCCCCACACCCCAAATCCTGCTGGGTCTCAAAATCCAGACATCCCTGTTCAGATATTCTCTGATTCAAATGGCAAGATTAATATGACTGTAAAAAGAGTATCATTACAGTTTCTTTTTAAAGAGATGTACAACCTTCTGCCCACTCTTTCTTGTGCTTTTGCAGTGAGAATTTCTTCCTAATTGGTATCCAAGTGTGCAGAGTCAGATCAATTTCTCTTCAAAAAAGAGTGCTGCTTTTTACCCAGATGAAAACAGATACTACAGACTTCACTTACAAGCTCTGATTTTAAAAATTGCTGTAATCAGACTTTGATGGTACCACTCTGATAACAGATGTGTGACTAATGTGTTTCCTAATGTTATGATAATTTGGCTACAAAATAAATAAATAAATGGTTTAAAATAAGAAAAAAGTGTAGGAATTTGGACAGTGGCTTTGAATGCCAAATTCAGAGCTTAGAAGTCTCCTCTGAAATGTTATTCGTTCATATCCTCCTACTTCTCCACAATCCTGATCTTTAAAACTTAGGATAAAGAAAACTTTGAAATTTGGGCTCTCGATCTGAATTTGCTTTCTCATGTAAGAAATAAACTTTAAGCTTTCAGGAGTTACATGTTCAGAGTCTGGTCTCACAATAAAGAACATTGATTCTTCTAGTCAGTAGAAAAATAGAAACAGTTTCTCCAAAAAGCTGTATTACATAGTTTACAATTAGGAACTGCCTGAGAAAAAAAAAAAAGTAGAAAAGAAAGACTAGAGGGTTTTTTTAAGCATTGTGAAGGAAGCTTATTATTAGAACTGCCAGAATTCTTTACATTGGCATAATGCAGTAAGAACACTGAAATACTTCTCTACTAAATTATTATGGTTTTCAGCCAGGCACTTTAAATTGCTATTTTCACAAATCCATATGGTCTAACTGAAGTGATGTTGTCTAGAGCCATGCCACTGCCTGTTTCAAAGCAGAGGTGGAGAACAAGTGTATGATGTGCCAGGTACCTCCTGGTGTGCTTGCCACAGCCTGACCCACAGCCAGGCTGCTGCTGCTACCCCTGCCCCAAGCACTGCCGTGGAAGATTGCAACATGAACAGCTACAGAGACAGCAAAGGAACACCTGTACACCCTGAAGGGGAAAAATACATGCAAGCAAGAAAGAAAACTTCAGGTTTAAAACTGCTCTTCCTTCCAAAAGATGCATTAAAGTGGTCTCACAGCTATCTAACACACAGACGTACAAGCAATAAAAAAATCATTGAGAAGTTCAAAAGACACCAGTTGCTTTTATCTGGCACACATTTTGCTTTTGAGTCTGCAGTTCTGTGGGGTTTCTCAGATGAGCAGAGCTCTCTTCTAAGTATTTCTAACACACTTACTGACTTAGATTCCTATCCTGCAAATCCTAACAGTCATTATATGAATGCATTCTTGTCTGAAGTATCCAAAATGTATTTTATATCTATTTCATTTATCTACTGTATATTATTGTCACCCTGATTTTTTAGAGTGCTGTGTTTATAGTTGGTAGCAAAGGTTCTCATGGATTTTGTGTAAACAATCCATGTTTCTATAACCGGCCAAAGACTGTTTTGTACTTTGGATGTTGTTTTTCATTCTTCTTTCTAGGGTGGAGAATGTGATGGACTGTGTTTCTCACCTATAGAATTTGAGAGGTGGCAGCCTCTTTCTCCAATCCATAATTGTCTGTAAAAAAGTATAAATGTAAGAATAAAGAGAGGCTGGGTCTCTTTTGCTCTCTGCCCGGCCTTGGTCCGGCTGACCTCCTGAGTTACCTATTTGTCTCGTGTCCGACAGAGCGACATATTATATCTAGGATATCTTTAAAAATTACAAGCATATGAAACACAACAGAGTTTGTAAAGTATTTCTGTCATGATAGAAAAAGTCCAGCAGTTTTTAAATCAAGAAATCCTAGATAGGTTTCCCCCATTAACTCCAGGTAATCTGGTAGATTTCCCACCTCTTCTTCTACAGGAACTGTAAGTTGGGGAAGAGAAGGACGAGAATTCTGCAGCTTCTGCATAATATAACCAAGTATCCTTCTCCTGTCAAACCCTCCTCCTTCTCCCAAAATGACTTAAAACAGATTCACAGTAGACTCTCCATTTTGGAGGTCTTACTATCATGCCATTGTTTCAAGTTCTGTAACTCAGAGGATTGGGAACTGAGGTTGTATTTCTGGTAATGAGAACTGAGTCTGTAATACAACAGCCTGAACCAGGACTCCAAGAAGAAAAACAAAACAACCAAAGTGGGCTGCATATTGGGAATACAGCATGGAGAGTTGACATTGCACACAAAGCCTTATTTCCACACTCCTTGCTTACTTTCTCTACTCCTGGTGTCCAAATCAAGTTTTTGTCTTTCTTCTACTAAATGTGTTCCCTGCTTTAAGGCCAGCTGAACAACTTTGCTTTTGTAGGGACTTGAGGAACTCAAAGCAAGACAACAAAAGCTTTCTTGAGAGCTAAAGCCAAGTCACGCCAAGTGAGCAATCCTTACTATTTATACTGATTAGGAGTTTGAGCCTCCCACTTCTGTATGGTGTATCAAGAGCTTTGAGCCAGACAGAGATGCTTGAGGAAAACAAGAAGAAGGGAGTCACCTCTGACTGCCTGGAGCTCTCAGCCCAGTCTCACATGCAGGCTATGCCCTGCCTGAGAGCACAGAGAACAGAGCTGAAAGCAAGCAAACACAGCCAAGAAACTCCAGCTTCGAAGAAAACCAGAGTCTACCTTCTCTGGTCCTCTTTTCATGTCATATACAGACTGCAAGAGTGGCCAAAATACATCCAGAGCTGCTTAACTCAGCATTTTCTTCGTCTATGCCCTCACAGCCGTTTAGCCCTGCCTAGTCTCAGTATCTAAGCTCAGTGATACAAATCCGCTAGTGAGCCTGTCCATCACTCACTGCTGCTTAATCCTCCTCTGCCTCAAGAAACTTAGGGTGAGACCTGCTGTTTAAGTTTCTCCAAACAGGTTTTCTCTGTGTAAGACACTACCATGCATTTCCCAGCCAGCTTTATGAAAATCCTGTACTGTCCAGGAAACGCTAAGGAACAAAGCAAACTGTTTGGAGCACAGACAGCAGGAGCACTTCAGTTTTCTTGCAAAACCGCAGTTGACCTTTGTCTTTGTTCATGTCATAGGAAGGATCCTCAATCATATCAACTCTCTAGGCAATGATTTACTCTACCTGTGTTTCTCTGCTGGTTAAATATTCCACAATTTTTGGTTTTTGGAACCAAACCAGAAGCCCACCAGCCCCTGTGCTTTTTCTTATACATGTCACCAACAGTAATCCAAACATAATTCTCCTATCTTCAAATCTCTCACTTCTCTTCAGCTGGGCTGCTCTTCCTCTCACGCCTACTTTCTGAAGGGAACATGACCCAAAATTGGGAAATAAGCACTGGGACTGGCTCTACAGAGCACAGGTGCTTTCTTTGCACAACTATCTGTAAGCACCACTTGGCTAAAAGAACTTAGAACTTCAGCTTACAATGAATGAGGTTTCCCCTCTTTCTGTGCAGCCTCACAAATCAGGTTGCATTACATGTTGGCTCACAGACCAATTAATGCAATTTAGGATCTTTTTCAGGCTAAGAACTTGCTGAGATGGTAGCAAATGGCTGAAGGGAAGAGGCTGGATGACATACTGTGCTGAGCTGTATGTGAAGAGTGATGTGAAACTGTTTGAACTCACTAGTCAGCATAACAAGGAGACAGAGAAGGCTCTTACTGCTCATAAAAGAAAAATAATGTGAATTGTCTACATTTTTGTGAGGGCTTAACAGAAAAAGGAGAAATTAAAAGAAAAAAATAGAAGAGAGATGTTGAATAAGGGTATAATAAAGTGCAATTAACTCCATGTTGTGTGTAGAGCAATTTCCTCCAACACATCCTCAACGCAAATGAGGCACAGTGGGAACCAAGGCCAGTGGAGGAAGCAGTGCTTTTCCCAGAGCATCTACCAGTAGAACTTACCTTTTACAAATGATAAATAATAATAGGGATTACATAATCCTTATAGTTTCAACCCAAATTTAGATTCTGCTGTTCTAAGTACCACATAAACATACATGAAATCAAACCTGCCCTCAAATATTTGCAGTCTAAAGACAATAAGCTAGCAAAGGAAGGAAATGTTTATCACATACAGATAACAAGTGTTAGTTACATGGCAGATTGCATCACTGAAGGGAGAAAGCCAGGCAAGTCAATTTACTTAAGGGTAGGAGGATTATAAAGAAGGACATTATGGAAAATGGGGAAAAGGGCTGGATAGGAGATGACTTGTTGATGGGCTCAATTTCCTGGTTCAGAAATCATCCTGAGCCAAGCAGGCTCAGAGGTCTGCCTTGTGCAGTCTGCTGGCTGCAACCACATACCCCTGTGCAATGTGGGACTCTGGAGAGGAACCTCCCAAAAAGTGCAGCTCTGCTGCCTTCCCAACCATGCACAGCCAGTGCTCCTTGGCATCCACACACTGCACTAGCCTGATCACTCAGAGCTTGCATCAGTGAGTAGAATATCTGTCTCACCACTGTCTCTGAGAGAAGGAGACCCAGGCAGTGACCCAGGCTGCCAAAACACTGCTCTGTAGGAACATTTGCTCCCCTTACCATTTACTGTCCTTTGCATTTTCCGCTGAAATTGCTCAGGAGCCAAGAAATCCCAAGTGGTATCTTAAGGCTATCAGGATGAGTATACTCCATAATACAGCCACAAGGGAGTGCCCATGAAGACCCTTCTGGCTTTCTCCTGCACAGCTATTCTCCCTTTTAATGAAAACAAGGACTTCAAGAGAGGGAAGGGGAAATGGTGCACACACAAGATTATCCCAACATTCAGTCATTTGGGGGCCATACTGTAGATCCAAGTCCCACAGTTCATCTGAGAAAGCAGTGTCCCAGCAATGCATAAGGTTTAAATGCATGTATGCAATCTTTTTAGGCTTTCAGAGCTTTGCTGGTGCACTATTTTTTAAAAAAAACATTTGAATTCTTCAAGCATTTTTCTTCCAGGTCCTGGAAAAATGCTCCCTTTCTAAATGCTTATTAAATTTCTTTGGGTTCATATATGAAGTGGATAATTCTGGATTTCTGCCTTCTCTCAGAACAATGAGCAAATGGGTATCTATGTTGTTAACTCTTGTATTGATTTTGTGATTCACAGTGTAATCAATTTGCCTGTCTCATCCCAGACTTCTGCCTCAGGGCAAGGAGAGCTATTCTAATGGTATGGGACAGTGGGGCTGTCTCTGTTTGGTGCTGTGTTACAAATACTGCTGATCTGTGAACACACACTCTCAATTTTTTATTTATTTTGCTTCCTCACTGTCTAATGGCATATTCACCTGAGGAGGTCAGCAAGTAGGTAAGTCCCAGATTCCCATGTCAGTGAGTATCCTCCCCATTTCTGCCACCAGCAAACTAATAGAGCCCACTTACCAAGACTGTCAATTCGCATCCCTTACCATCATCACTTAGGCTTTTTCTGTTTCTCTTCAGTCATATCAGCACTGTGTCTATGTTGATATTCCTATATTTGTGGTTTGTATCAGCTTGTGACCCACTAGCTACCTCTTTGCTAACACAACTATGTGATTTAGGAGAGATTTGCTTCAGCTGAAGCAGCATCCACTTTTCCTTTCTTCCTGAAGCTCACTATCCTCCAGTGCAACCTATAATCATTGCATTCCACTAGCAAATAATACAACCCATGGGTTTTTTGCAGCCTTCTTTCAAATGCTGCATTGTCTTGGCTAACAATGTTTGCCAAAGACTCTACATCAGCACATTTTGAGTTCTGGCATGCCTTTCTGTATTTCTTGTAGTCTGTAGATTTCATTTTCTAGTACCTCCGCAGTACTGAACAGTTGTTCAACCTTCTTAAACTTCATAAACCAGCCTGGGGATTTCCCTCTGCCTTGCAAAATATAATTGATCTATATAACTGGTCAGTTTTGTGTTGTCTAGTAATAATGTTCTCTGAGGGCTTTGTCTCAGACCCCACTCAGTGCATGGTAATTCATCAGGGACCACATTAATTCCCCTGATGGAAAAAATTGGTGTCTCAGTTTGCATTTTCAATTTGTATTTATGTGTTAAAAACAGAACAAGAAAATGCACTCTTCACCTCTTAGCTTTACTTGGTCACAATGCGAAAGTCTCTGACATATCAACTGATTCAGAATGGGAAGAAAAAGAATAGTCTTATGACTGTCTTTATCTTTTGCTGGTACCCACTGTCTGCATAAAAGGCTTTTACAGTTGGCCTCTACTTTTCCAGAGTAACGTCAGCTGTGGTGCCATTTTTAGCTGTGACATTTTCCCCACTCAGAATGTTTTCTTAGTCCATTATGCCCCGTGTACCAGCTGCTGTACAATAGTCACACAGTGCCAAGAAGCCTGGTCACAGTCTGCTGTATTTAGTGGGTGAGCCCTAATTGCTTAGCCTGGCACAATGTGAGCCTCCACATAGCACAGCATCCCCTTCCAACTGCCCATGCCACAGTTTCTCCAGGGTACAACAATCCAGCACAGCCTCAGGGACAGCTGTGACCGGCGATTAGTTCCGACACAGCAGTCGTGCTTCCATTCACCTGCTGTGAGGACAGGAGGGAGCAGCCATGCTGCAGGCCCCCAGATGCCCTTTGTTCCCAGTTTCACACTGGGAACACGGCAGAAAGGCAGAGGCTCTGAGACTGGGAGCTGAGGAAAGCACTGCACATCCTGGATTCAAATTGTCTGAGTGATTCTACTGTGCTGCCTGCTGCTAAAGAGGGCTGGAGGAGTATGAACGGGCAGGCTGGGGTTATAATGTTGTCTCCAGCTTTGTACTGGATGCAGCCTCAGCAATGTGTGCCAGGATCATCTAACCTGTTGAACAAAGGGCAGGTGCCAGTTTTAGTATCTCTTTTGCAGGCTGCACAGTTGTTGGCTCTGAACACCTTGGTGCCAGCACTGCAGAATGCAAACCTCCAGTCTCGTCCTTCTCCCCTGTGAGCTGGCCACAGCTCCTTGAATCCACAGACAGTGACTCAGACCTGCCTGCCAAGAGAAACACCACAGTCCAGGGTAACACTCAACACCCCTGCTCCACCCCTGTTTCAGTGTCTAGTGAACACAACCCTGACATAACTAGGCAAACCTCACAGTCCCACAGCTGTGAAACCCCAGCAGCCTGTGTTAACCGAAGAGGGAAGACTTCTTGTCCTGCCCAAATACACCAGCACACTCTGAGCTGCTGCTCTCTCTGGGTCTGCTGCCCTCTCAGCCTGTAAAGGCAAATTAATGTTTGATATGACAATGACACAGTTTCTTTTTGATCACTGTGTCTTTAGAGAGGAAGTGGTAAGCCAGATGCTACGTCTACATGTTGAAAATCAGGACAAGTTTGATGGAAAGGGAAGGAAGAATAACATCATGTACCATGAGTCCAGTACCACAGTATTAATAGTCACTTTTTAATCCCTACTGTTGTTCCCCATCAAAGTAACCTTTTCCTGACATGTCTCAAGGCCCAAATCTGTGGTATGGTGTGGTCCCTCCATGAAACTCAGTAGAAGCTGATGGCACAACTCGGCACTTTGTAAGATCGGGCCCTCAATAACAAGTAAGAAGGCTCTGAGCAAGACAGCCCACCAGATGCATTAGTAGATAGGCACTATCTACTGCTTGGAGAGGGGCCAGGAAAGAAAGAACTGTGCCTGAAGAGGCTGCCTGTGGGAAGCAGGTCCTTTGTGGCACTTCTCCTGGGCTGAACACACCTGCTAGTCCCACTCACCACTGTCTTGGGAAGCAGGAAAAAACAGCTCTCAGTCTGTTCCCTTTCTGCCTACCATCCAGTTGTTGGGAAGGAGCCATTTGGATACAGCCTCTGCATTTTGCTTGGTGATGGATTTCATTCATAGAAACCTTTCCATGAAGTCACTTATTTTGGGGTTGGCACATCCCACTCACTTGAGCAAAAGGCAAGGAGAAGCCAGTACTAAATAAAGAGAAGGGAAGGTGTAAGAAAGGCAAGGAGAGGAGCTATGTTCTTACAAATCAGTTTCTGCACTGGCAGCTAATTAGCATTTACACTAAATCAAATCTTTAATAGCCAAAAGAATTACTGTTGCATAAAATGCAGTTGAGGCAATTTTACACGTAGCTTATTAGCAGTAATGGATTATACTGAACACACCATGCTTAAAGTGAGATATAAAGCCAGCAATATGTAAATGTAATTTTATTCTATTCTTCCTCTTTCCCTTGAAATGAGAAGGGCTTGCCAGAGACAAAATGGGGATTACTAAAGTAGGAGAAACTGTAAAATGGCAAACTAAACTACAGCTGACTTCACACAGTAATTAATGAGAGAGATACTGCCTCTCTGGTCATGTGCATCCTATGCATCTCTGAATGGCTGCTCAACTGGAGAGCAGCTCATCTATAAAACAAAAGAAGTGGGAAGAAAATGGCAGCAGTTAATATAAACAGAAATTTGGCTGGTATTTTTGTGGAATTAAAGTAATACTGTATTAAGGCACTGCATTTTGAAATTTGTATAAATCACTGCAGTTTCTAAGGTATCAATATAGTGGGACACAAATGAAACAAACAGCAAGTTGTCAATGCAATAAATTATTGCCTCATGGGTGGAGACAATTAGAATCCCAGCTGTCATAAACAGTAATAGTATTTCACCTTACTCTCCCTCACATTGTGCTAAGAACATTCCCTCTAAACATCAAGTATCTCTGAGATCCAACTATATTTTCTTTTTTAAAAAGTTTCTTCTTTCTTTGATATCCAAGTGGTATTTAAGTAGACAAAAAGATGACATGACTGCATGTAAGAAAACAGTCTCAGTTGTCTGTTCTATAGTTAATCATTACCAGCTCTTCCTACCACCCTGCTGAAGATGTAGACAATTCAGTGCTGGGACTAAAAGGAAGATAGCACTGGTTAGTGGCTAGTGCCACCTTGTGAACAAAATCCCAAACACCCGTCCTTCACCCTTTTTACCGAACTGTACTTATGCAGCAAAGTAGAGTAAAAAAATAAAATCCAACTTTTGCATGAGTAAGTAACTTCATTATAAGATCTCCATATTTAGGGATAAAACATGAGACTAAGCCTCCAACCAGGCCAGATAAGAGCTTGACAAAATAGAGACAGTCTAGAAAGATTAGTATTTTATAGTACAGATGATGGTAGAAGAACCTATTCCTTTTTCACTGCATTTCAAACAACACGGACACAGGCATAACCAACCCTCCAACTTCCCTGTGGACTCCACAAGAGTTCTAACCAGGAACAGGAAGGAAAGACAGGAGAGATCAGGCGAAGAGCAGCACTGACACGTCTCATAACGAACAAACAATTTTTCTTACAAGGTCTGCTCCTTGCACCATGCAATTGTAACTGAAACTCTGCCACTAAAACTAAAATTATTTTGTATCACTTAAGGCACTTCGGTATACTTTTCTCCTCCTTGCCCACCTCTCCTACATGGTTTAGTGGTGGACTTGGCAGTGCTGGGTTAACATTTGGACTCAATGATCTTACGGGTTTTATCCAGCCTAAACAATTTCATGATTCTTCAATTTTTCACTCCAAGATCATTCCCTTTTCCCTACAAGGAAGAAGGTGAGAGTAAAGGCTTGAAGTCACCCAGGAAATCAACAGCAGAGCTGGGAATGTTACTCTTGTCATTCAAATTGCAGTGACAAGTCATTCAGGAACAAGGTTTTCCTTCATCAGAGCTAGTATCTCTCATTAATAAAGGATCTGCTCTGCATCAGGATGGCTTGCTAGTTAGATATTGAACCAAGATAAGGGAAATCATTTCTTCAGTCCCATTTTCACACTAATTTAAATTGTAAGTAGGGAAAATATCAATATCCATGTCTTACCACAAAGGGGATGTCCTTTCTTCTCTTCTTACCCATCTTGCATAACTGAAAGGTTACAATTTTTAGGACAGGTATTGTCTCTTACTCTCTGAGTCCACAGCACAGAAATATGCTGTCTCATTCAAGGGTTCCCAGACATCAACCACAACAAGCATGGAGTGAACATTTTTAAAGGGGTTTGTTCAATAGAATCCTTGTTGGAAGATGACGTGTTAAACTCGGTATTTGGGCTCCGTTCACCCTGTTTTCTGAGACTCTCCTGTCGTACCGCACAATCTACAATTTCAGCAATTTATATTTCTTTCCATGCCCTGTAATATATAAATACACACACCATAAAAATCAATAGCAAAATAAAATTAGCTAAAGTAAGGACATACGGTATGAAAGGCTCCTGGAATTGTCAAATCAAGCCACTAAAGAAAATTTCTCATACTTTGCTTATGCCTCATGGTATACTCATATTTATTCGTATTTATGAATGTAATCAGCAGCAACATATTCACAATTCTCTACAAGGCTACATGAAACAAAAACCATATCATCACAGTAACACAGAGTTACACTACTACTACCTGTGCTGCAAAACCATTTGAGTGTCCCTGGAGCAAAGTTTGGTATTGCACATCTTCAGCTTTGTTTGCTATTTAAATATGAATAATGCCACTGTTGCAGCTACAGTTTTAGTTGCTACAGTTTTAGTTGCATGCTGCTTGAACATGCCAGGCACATTCAAGGTCCTCTCTTGAAATTTTTGAAAGTTGTTTTTTTAAAGACAAGGATATTAATTTGGGGTTTTTTTTACAGTACTACAAAATGCAGCCTGACACTGAATTTCCTGCCAAACAATAGGCTGGCCTTGCACATGAACAAACTATATTGCTGCCAGCATTAACAAAACAGTCTCACTCCTTCATCAGTCATTCACAGGTAACCTTTTTTTTACAGAAATACTAATAGATCTTAAGATCTAACTGCAAAATCATTCTATCTCACTGATCTACTATTGGTGACTGTATCAGGCAAGGATCTCCCATAAAGAAGTCTGTGAAAATGAAGTATAAACTGTGCACTATAGAATTGAGGTTAAAGCCCTCAGCTGGTAAGCTTACCTGCTCTTCAGTGGACTTTTGAGAACATCACTGCCCTACTTCAGGAGATGCATGTGGTTAAAGCTGTAAGGTCTGTCCATAGTATTTTCTTTTCCTTTAAGGTTTATGGGATTTGGAAATTGGAAAGTAGCTTGGAAAGGAACCCTTAAGCCTAGGAGCAGGTTATTATTTTGTTTAGAGGAAAGTCTGTAAGAGGAAGATTTTTCACTACTTCTAAAATACATTCTGGCTCTGTATTAGCTTGATTGTTTCAGCTTACTTTGGGGTGGGTTCTTGTCTCTTCTGAGTATTACCCTTATTTCTAACAGGCTTTTGTTTCCCAGCCAAGGACAAGTCAAGTATACACAGATAATTGATGATCCTTAATTTATTAGCTACTTTCAAAAATAAAACCAAAACCTGAAACTGTTACTGGAAGCTGATCCAAAGCCAGCAAAAGTCTTCAGTGGCACACACTGTATGGAGCAAAGAGGGCATGCTACTGTACCGGGTGGCAAGTCCAAACATCTGCATATTCACCTTTCAGTGACTCAGATCCACCTGGTCAAGAGATCACAAATGTGATGCTCCCTGAGGCCAGGTCCTAAAGGACACAACCAAGCACCCTCAAATGCTGAATGTGAAATCTGTGATTAGAGACCTCACCCAGATGGTCACAGCCAAGTTTATGAAGTTGAACTACCTTTCTGAAGGTAGTTCTGAAAAAATGGTGGCAATGGTTTTGAGGCTTCTTCAAACTGTTTTCATGTCCCAATGAAATTTGGTTTGCAAATAAAACAAATAGAACAGAACATTTCTTAGTTTTGTGACAAAAACAAGCCTCCTTTCCTCTCTCCTTATCTTCTTCCATCCTGCTTTTGAACACTCTGATTTTAGTAAAATAGCAACAGGTCTGTTACATTTTAATGAAAAAGGCTTTTTTTATATGATAAAAATTCCAATTAAGTGTCCTATTTCACACAAAAGTTTGAAGCCAAACTTGGGAAAAAAAACTCAAAAAAAGTACATGAATATCCTTTAATTTCAGATTGCAGAACAATCCCATATGTATGAAGATATCATTATCCCACTAAACAGCAGCTTCTCTGCTGTATCAAGTTTACAACAGAAATCCAAGGGTCCAGAGAAATGGGCTGGGGAAAAATACTGAGTGGAGCCTAGACAGTAGACAGGCTTGTCTACTTGTAATTTGCCTACTTTCTGGCTATTCCCTGTAATTACCCTCATTTATTCCTATTCTAGATTCGCTGGATGCCACAGGCATCAGAAACCAGCGTTGCAGTTGATTGGTGCCATCTAACTTAAGAGAGCACAGCACCCCAAAGTGGCAACTGTGAAAAAGCACTGAAGTGACAGTGAAGTACAAAGCTTCTTACAAGTCAAAGGAGGAAAAGAGCTAGATTTATATTTTCAGTCACACAGCTGCCTTTCTAGATATTTCAGATCATGTATTTTACAAGCATGCAAGTTAAACCTGTGTCTTTGGCAAAGACCTTCAAAACCAATCAAATTTTCCAAGGATGGGATCTAAAATTTGCTGGGAAAGAGGGTAAATGGTCCCAAAGAGAATCATTTAAGTAGAAATACACAAAATCAATATTCATTTGGAAGAATCATGTAGTCTTTTTCTCATGCCCTTGTCTTCCCAGATTTCACAGCACCCTGCTGCGAACACAGTGAACAGTGCACATCAGCCTAGGAAGTGGGAATGAAAAGGGTTCTCTAATGGAACATCTTACCTGGCTAATAGCTTCTATCTTTGCAAGCAATGCCTCTGTGCGCCTCCCCACAGTGCAGGCTCACCATCTGCCTTTGTTCTAATAAATGAACTCACATTACAAACACAGAGCACAAACGTACTCATATCCTGAGCCTACTGCACCCAAGGGCCAGATGTTTTTGCAGTATATGTAACTAGCAAATGTTTGGTCCCAAATGATTGAAATGGCTCACATTCTTTCCTAATAACAATCATAACCAGTATGGTAAGGTAAAACTCCTTAAAAAATACTTATCTATTTTTACTAATTGTATCTCAGCAATATCTTTCCTATATAAAATTCTGCTTCCCACAGAGTCTTGCATGTATTACTAACATCACAGACAATCAGATGCCACCTTCCTGCCTCCCTGGAACATCCGTCTAATTTTGGAACCTGCAGGCTTTCATTTCCAAAATTTCATTTTTTAGATGAACAGCTTATTTAATTTTATGTCATCCCTGGTCTGTGAAACTCAGGAATTTTTTTCCTCAGAGACTTAATCTTACCATTTTTCCTTCACACACTAATGCTCAACACTGATATCCTCTTCAAATATATATATATATATATATATTTCAAATAACTCTTCCATAAAGAATTCCCTAATTTTTAATCTCTCAGTATATTCAGATGTATAAACTGTACAACAAATCAAACAAAAAAAAAATTATATCAGGTGAGTGAGCATAAAAATGACCTTTCAGATTTCACCTACCAGTTTTCTCCTATGAGACTAAGGCTGTATGTTTTACAGTTGACTGCTACTGGAGTTTCAGGTCCCACTTTTATAGCACTTGATTTCATAGAAGTGATGCACAATCAGCCATGGTTCTAGTATTATATTAATTACTTCCATATTCTGCCTTTGGAACCCAAGGAGCTTTCAGGTACCTGAAAGATGCACCTGAAATAGCTTTTTAGCTACCAAATGAAGCACATAAAACCTGCTGTGATACTATCACTTTAAAGTTCAAATGTTTTTTTCTCAGTAGTGCATATTTCTAAGGAAAGAAAGCTCAGCCATCCATACAGTATAGACACAGTACCTGTGTGGATTTCTGTCTAGTCCTAGCTTGTTGTCAGACATCAGATAACATCATTCCTTAATACATGCTGTCCAATTCCAGGAGGAGACAGCAGAGAATCCCACATTGAAAAGTGGCATTAAAGATGTCCTGACTTCAGGAAAAGCCTTAATCCAAGTTCATACTTTATTAAACATAAGAGAATGTAAGCACAGGGCACCAAATCATTAAAAAAAAAAGGGTTTTCTCAGCCCCATTACTTCAACAATTATTTGCTTGTATCCTAAATATTGCTCAGAACCAGGTGTTGGCATAAAGGAACTTACTACTTATGCTTGCCAAACAGAGCAGCTAGCTCAGCTTAAGGGGAACAAAAGGTAGGTCTTCTACAGACAATTGAGTCATCTCAGCAGCCTCCACTGATTACAGACAACTTAAATCAAGGAACAATCAGGACATTTGTTACAATCATGGCATAGTAGCTCATTTGTGCAAGGTGAGCATGATTCAGTGCATGTATGCTTTTTTCCAGTCATTTTAACACTATTATCCCTGATTACTACATCTTTCTAAGGACAGTTCTACACAGAATGGTTTGGGTTGCAAAGGACCTTGAAGATCATCTAATTCCAATCCCCCTGCCATGGGCAGGGTCAACTTCCACTAACCCAACTCAGAGCCCCCTCCAGCCTGGACTTGAACACTGCCAGGGATGGAGCATCCACAGTTTCTCTGGGCAACCTGTTCTGGTGCTTCACCACACTCACAGTAAAGAACTTCTTCCATATATCTAACTTAAATTTCCTCTTTTTCAGTCTGAACCAGTAACTCCTTGTCCTATCACTGCATTTCATTCAAGTAAGGATACTAGGCACAGGAATCCTTGGCGTCTGCTGCTGGTGAGCTTACTTGAGCTTCGGAAAGATGAAGAGTTGGGGGGGAGTAGATCCCCTTTACTCAGCTTTGCAGCACTCACATGCACCCCAGCAGTAACTGTGTCTCACATGATGAGGCAAGGATTTCTTAGAGCTGACTCAACTTCCTCAAACTTTACCACAGTTACAAAAAAATTGCCATGATTTAAAGTTCACAGAAGCAGAGTCATAGAAACCTTTCTGACCATTCATCTCAAAATAACAGCTGCTTTATGAGAACTACAGCAGAAGATCTTTCTGGCAGGGGCATTAATGCATGCATACTTTCTTTTCCAGGTCTGACTGGAAATGAGAGTGAATGAGATATAATAAAGAAGTTAAAAATACTGCTCTTCATTTAACATGCTGCTACACAAAAAAAGTGTACACAGAAATACTGATGCTACAGTCACACAGAAAAACATGTATTATTGTCATGGCAACAGGTAGTTCAGTGCAAAAAGGAACTCAGGGGCTGTCTGCAGCTCAATCTATTGGGCTGACTCAAGCCTTCTGATTAATATTTTTGATACTTGCCTACATCTCATTTCCTTTTGGGGATGAATAGTTCATTGCACTTGCCCTTGCACATGATGACAAGCGCACAGCACCATGATGAGGCACCACACAAAGCATTCCTTCAGTCTCATTTATGTGCTGTGTACTCCAAAAGGACCAAACCTCCAGTCCTGAAAGGCACTTGGAGTTACAGGCTTCAAATACCACTAAATACTAACAGAGCTCAGACTGCATGTAGTCATTGCAAAACTGCTGTGCTACAGATGAACATGTGCTGATGAAAACCACCAAATAATGATAGATTAGAGTAGTGCTGTCATTGTTATATCCCTTTTTAGCATAGCTTTTCATTTACTATAAACGTTACTAGATATTTATTACTAGCATGGCAGAAAGAGCTAATGGGTTGCACAGTAGGGGTCAGCAATGCATAAATCTCTGGGATAATACTCTCCATAAAAAAAAAGGAGATGACATGTAATAACCCTCCTCAAAGAGTCATTAGGAGAATTGTGCGTGATTTAAGCATTTTTCCTCTGAGGCCAAAGATTTGTGATACAATAAATTCAGCTGTGGGGCTCATGGTATCAGACAAAAAAACCTGTGGTGTCCTGACATGAAGCAATGATCTGTTGCAAATTTACTTCTAACCATATCAACTGAATAAGACCTTTGGCAGCTCCAATTTATTTAAAAATTTTTGATTGGTTAACTTTGTAACATTGAGCTTTAGGCAGGAAAATTATTACTTCTTTCTTTCCGTGAACATACAGCCAGTATGTAACATAGGAGCCTGGAAAAAAAAAACATTATTATATCGTATGTGTACTTTGTCATAAACAGGGCAAAAATCACCCTCTGGTCCACATCAGATGTGTATGACTGGGTCATGTAGCAACACGCAAGTCCAGTGGAATGACAGCTTGAGTCAATCAATCATATCCTCATATATACAGCCAGAGATTAAATCCCTACTCAGAGCAGGGCCACCCTCAAAGTCACAGGATGCTCAAGGCCTTGACTGGTCTTATTCTTAGTATTCCCAAGAACAAAGGCTCCACAACTTCTCTGAGCCCTGCCCCAGTATTTGAGCTCCCCTCAGTATTTCACTGGAATTTCCCCTGTTGCAAACTGTGTACATTCACAGGATCAGTACAGGCCATTGCACAAGGCACCGGATACTTCTGGGCTTCCTCTGCTGCAGAGCAGCTGTTCCAAATGCAGGTTAAGGACCCAGGCATGATTTTGGAACTACATCATCCAAGAACACAGAAAAGGTCCTGCAGTGCAAAGTGTCACAGTGCAAGGAGCTGTAAGAAAAGGATGAAGTTCCTTCAAGCAGTGAAGTCTGCAGCAGCAACAGTACAGTGGCTTTTAGTGGCAGGAAGAGCAAAGACCAACACAACTTTCCTGAGAGCGATGGAAAAGAATTAAGACCTCTGCCCAGGAAAGAAGCAGCTGACTACACTTCATATCAAAGAAAGTGTTCCTGACTTGCTGATTTCAGTTCCAAACAGGAAACTGACTTGTAAGACTTCAAATATTTCTGTACATAAAAAAAAAGATATCTTAAATTAATTAGGGATAAATACAACCTGTTCCACTAACATGGTTCTTCAAGCACGAAATCAGATAAATTAGGATCTTATTTAGAATATAAACATTTGTTTACACATCTAAATGCTGAGCATATTAAAAAGATACCATTATTAAACTATTAAGGCAGCTTACACTATACTGCTCACTGAGTCTGTTTCATTCCTGTATATGAGAAAGTACACTCAGAAGTCCTACAAGTACTGAAAGTAAATGAAATATTCTAACTTTACAAGCTTCAAAAATCACAAGTGACAGGAAACACAGGATACTTATTAAAAATAGTTTTTAATAAAAATGGAAGTAGCAGTAATGATAATAACTAATGAAAACTAAAGCTTAAAATTGACCATATTTATATGCTTTACCTAATCCTCCAACAATGTTGCACAGGTTTTACTTTAGAAGCAGATACTCAACAGGTTGACTGCATCACTAAATCATCTTAAAACTGAACTAGAAATAGCATTTATGTTTTGTATTCTAGGATGGAAACCAACAAGAGGTACTGGATGCAGTAATTTTTGTTTCATCAGAAAGATGAGCACACAGCTTATGTGCTAGCTTCCATTTCAAACAAGCAATGCTGTTGCTAATCAGCAAGAACTTATGTCTCACTGAAAGGCTTTAGAAATTTGCTTTGAAGAAAAACTCTTGGAACATGCAAGTCTTCTTTCCTATTCACAGTTTCTCGCTGCACATATTCATTGACCACTTGCTCATATCCCTCAGCCTTGAAAAGCTGAGATAAGAACTCTGGAAGAGAATTAAAAAAAAAAAAAAGATTAAATATTATGTTTAAGCTATTTTTAAAACATCAGACAGCATTTATATAAGCATATGTTCTTATGTGTTACAGCATGAAAATCACACGGGCCTTCAGATTTCAAGCTGTTCTATGTGGGCAGACTGCTGAATAAAAATCAATAAAGATCTCCTTTAGAAACATCAACCCAAGTAAAACAGCTTGTAAAACTGGGGCTTAAGCTAGTTACTCAGTTGAATTTCCAAAAATTGCCACATCTCTTATTTTTATTAAGCCTTGTCATTCTCACTGTGACTGACACCAGTGCATTTTCCCTTTGTGCAGCTGAACCTCACTAGCTGAATACATCACTTATCATAAATATTTCAAAGGTAATCCAGCTGTGCAGATGCACCTCTGCTCAGGGAAGAATAACACCCTTCGTTACATGCAATTGCTCAACAGAAAAACTGACAAAATGGCAAAGGGGATATGGTGGTACCAAGGCTCCACTAAGTTGAACTGAAAGTATTTTCCATAAACAAAAAAATTTACTCAAAGCATATCTTCCTTAAGGAAGGCAGAAGCACCTCACAAACATGGTGACCTATGAGGCAGGAAGGTCTGCTCATGCTACTGACTTGTCATGTTAATTAAAAATCATTTTTCCTTTCCTGCACCTGAATCCATTTAGGCAGCAATTTCACAGTAAATTTAAGCTGTTCTAAACTTGTGTTACTTGATAGAAAACAAAGACATTCCATTTCTCACTGCTCAGGGGGACTAGCTCGATGAAACAGTGATCATGTGGGTACAGGAAGCACCACGAGGGATGGGGTGTTGAGGAAGATGAGACCACCCACTCTGGTGGCACTGCAGGCTTATATCAACCCAAGCCCACCATGGCTGTAAACATTGTGTGTTCACATAAAATGGGAAACCCACACCAGTGGGCTCAGTTGTGGGCCTACTGAAATCTCATTGTGAGGAAGTTGCACACATTTCATAACACAAAACTACAACCACACATTCCTCCGCAAATTTAATAATATTGTTTCAAACAGTAGTACAATGAATTTTCTTTTCTATGGAAGAAGTCCCATGTTGTTATCTGAGGCCAGACATATTATAAATAAGTATCATTCAAATCATCCCATGGAGCAATCACTTGGTGTACCAATGGAGTGCTGAAGAAATAAAAAATAGCAAGGGTTGCAATCCCTGTAGAAATGATGGGAGTCATGTCTCCAGTAACAAAAGAATTCTCAAGCATTAAGCAATGTTCCTATGAAAACGTGTGAAATGAATAAGATCATAATGATTAAAAGTGGTGATCCATGAGACAGTCACAGACCAGCCCAAGGAAAAACAATTGCTGACACAAGAAATATAAAATAAATTCTCTCTTTTCTCCTTCCTTCCTCTTCTTCGTCCCTACCTCAATTCTTCTCTCAAGAGAAACATGCATACTAGCAAGGAAATTCTCATTCAGAAACTATTCTAACACACAATAAAAATGAGATCTAAAATTCCACAGCTAGGTCAGTCTCTTATTTGTTCCATTTAGCATCCATTCTCTTTGTAAAAGCTAATTGTTTAAACAGAACTAGAAATCATTCAAAAAATAACAGTTCTAGAAATGCTTCAATGAAGCTGTAGCACAGCCTGCATTATCTTAGATTTCATCATTGTCCTATGAAGAATAGGGGGAGCTCAGACAAGATTAATGGTTTTTATATATCAGAAGCAATTAGGTAATAAGAACAAATATTACATATGGCACAAAATATGAATAACATTTACTTGGCTCCAGATTGGTCTCTTCAGTGGCTGTATTTTGCTTTAGACTAAGAATAAAGAGTCCTGCAGAAATAATTTCACAGCTCTCATTACACAATGCTCTACAAGTAATAGGGGGGAGTAATGAGTTTAACATGAGGAACTGGGAGTTAAAAGCTATAGACAAACTATAATCCCAATTCATTGTGAGAGTCTCAGCAAATTCCTTCATGTCTCTGGGCTTCAAATTCTCCACCAGTAAACTGCAGTAACTACCCTTCCTCCTAAACCATGATGAGCACTGAACAAAAACTAAATACTGTATCACACGGAAATGGTATTTTGTATCATCTTCACTAAAAAACAAACCCCAGAAGACAAGAGTGACCACAGCTAGCCAGTGCTATCCCAGCAGGATTTGCTGAGCTTCTCAGCGCTGCAGACACGGTTCTGCTTTTAGAAGTCAATAGACCTCATCCTGCACACCAGAAATAGCCCTGCACAAAGAATGATGCCAAAAGAACTGCTTACTTGCTCCATGAAGATTATCAATTCTCTTACTGAACATTGGTCTTTTCCCCTTAGGCAATAAATCTGAAGAAAATTCAGCAAATTCAGAAACTGTTGCTCTTGGAGCATTACAGCACATTCAACAAAGCTTGTAAACAAGAAAGGGCTCCACGAAGTTCTGCCAGTCTAAATAACTGCTTCTTCCCAAAAAGGATGGCAAATGAAATAAACCACAATTTAGCAGTTCATCCACATAAAATAAAACTTCCATGGGCACATTGGCAGTTCCCTGGAGCAATTTTAAACAGAAGACTCAGAGAAAAGAAAGCACTCTACAGTATGCCTTACCTTCAGTAAAGAAGTACGACCTTGTCCCATCTTGTCTGACATAAAAGTTCTCCCCAAGTTTGCTGCCAGATTTAAACCTGAGCATTGCATGATCATACAGGCCATAGTCTCGAAACAGGACACACTTGCCTGGTTTTAATACCTGTCACATAATACACACATGCTTTAATGAGCTAAACAGATTCAGTCATATATTGGTATATTTATTTGTGTACACACCAGACATAGATAACTAAGACAAGGTAGACTAACACAGTCAACACAACAGTGAGATAAATACCTATATTACATATAGATAAACATGTAGATGTAGATATAGATACAATTAATACCCTGTGCAACAAAAAAGTTGTGTAAAAACTGGATTGACTCTTAAAAATGTTTCCCCAAGAACAGAAGACAACAAATAGTTTTTGAGTATCTGTTTGGGTGCCAATCAGCTAAATCAGTAACACTCTTCAAACACAGAGGAAAAAAGAAAACATACAGTTTAACAAAAATTCCCATCAGGGCATTTTTGTGTTGGGTACTATCCTGTTCAGCACCTTATTTTTTTTAATGGTTAACAATAATATTTAGAATATCATGACATTTCTTTTTCCACAGGAGAAAGAAAATGTTGCAATATGTTGAGAAATAAATAAGAAATCATTTTAGGAAAACACATCATGGATTTTTTAATTGCTTTTTGGTAAAAAAAGCAAGCCATAAAGAGTTTAAAATTTATAAATACATGGTCACTACCCATGCTGATTTTAGATATCTGATGCATGCAACTTTTCTACGTCATCAAATACCACCTGTATTTGTTAGAGGAGAAAAGGAGCACTTGCCAATTTGTGCAGAAACCTACAAGTGACTTGAATGATCCAGGCATCTCCACAATGAAAACAGTAATTAGCCCTTTCATAAGTATGAGCCAAGAACCAATCCTGATTTTGGAAAACAGCTGGATATATACAAAAAACCTCCTAATATTCCTTTTTCAAACTACTGATAATAAGCCAAATGATATCAGAAAATACAAGACCCTAAATATGCACGTTTGCAAAAGTACAAAAATATGTTGACTGTTTTCCTTTGCAGTCAATATATGACAGGAAAATTCAGAACAATCACAACTCAGGGTGTTTAAGCCACTCTTTGGATGGGCCTATCCTAGTCTATCAACTAAAAAAGACAGCTTAGTGGGTGAGTGTCTCTAGATGAATGTTGACTTCTGAACACTCCACTTTTACATCACCGCAGGTCAAGTGTGTTTAATAATAACAGCAACATCCTAACTGCAAGTCACTGTATCTCTGGAAGTTAATTTTGGCTCACTATCATTCACACCTTATGAACACAGACAACTCTGCAATACATAAATATCATTCACAGCATACAACCCAAGCCACAGCTTTAAAATCATGGAGTCATAGAGTGGCCTGGGATGGAAGGGACCTGAAATATCACCTGGTTCCAACCCCCCTGCCATGGGCAGAGACAACTTCCACCAGATCAGGTTGCTCAAAGCCCCATCTATCCTGGCCTTGAACACTTCCAGGAGTAGGGCATCTGCAACTTCTCTGGGCAGCCTGTGCCAGGACCTCCCTGAAGAATTTCTTCCTACTATCTAATCTAAACCCACTCTCAGTTTGAATCCATTTCCCCTTTCCTTGTCACTACATGTCCTCTCTTGTAAAAATCTCTCTCCATCTTTCCTGTAGGCTCCCTTCGGGTACCTTTTTGTTATGCTGATGGCATGAATTAGGCCTCAATCCAAACAATCTCACAATACTAGGAGAAAAAAAAAAAGGACATTGTAAAATATATTTCAGTCCTGCATATTAGGTGAACTAACGAAATACATCCATGGAATATAATATCAAAAATCACCATTGCAAGAGAGTCATTCTCTCACCAAAAAAAATGTACTTTTGAGCTAAAATGAAGGAAAGTGCTTTAAAGGCTGTAAAATCAGCTAGTTTTACCTTGTAAATATTCCTCAGGACAAGATGCATTTTGTCAGGATGAACGGCAGAAAGCACAAATATAAGTGTGACAACATCCACAGAATCTGCTGGTATATTGTCTAGAAGATCATCTTTGGTAAGATCACACTGGAACACTTTACATCTTTCAGCACTATATAAGGCATTTTTCTAGGGAAATTAAAAGAGCAAGCTTTCACTGAAAATTAGCAGCATTTATTGCTACAATAAAGTAAAAATCTTATGAAATTAGTCAGTAGAGAGACACAAAACACAGTTGCAAAAGAATATTGACTTCCAACAGGCAGCTACTGCAATCACAAATTCTTTGCTGCTTACTACAACAGTGAAACTACACCTAGTAGAACAGTCTGTTCTTGTGAATTTGAGAAGAAATGCACATTAAGACAATACAGAAAACACACCATTTCTGTTTTACTCCTGCTTCTACTCTTTAAAGAAGACATGAATTTAAAAAATTACGTATTACAGGGTGATGAAAATAAAGCTCTTGAGCTACAGATAGACTACAAACAATTGGGGTTCCTGTCACACAACCTGCAGCTGGGCTGCTCTAGCCCACAGTTTTGCTGTGGAAAAAAACTCCTGTCTAGGCAAAAAATAAATTCAGCAAGAGCTGTGGAAGCAGATGCCATTAAGTCATCCAAAATGCAAGGTACACACTCAGCCCAACCTCATCTTGAGGTGCAGCCACAGCATCCCAGGGAGCTGCTGTCCTCTTCTGTTTGCCACATGTATTTCTTCCCATCTTTCCCATGACAAATGCTGGCTGTGTCTTGTGGTTCTTGGTCACAACGCTTTCAATTAACAGATATTTAGAAATTTACCCGGGATTACGAATTTAATGAAGACTTCTAAAGCCCAAAGCCCCCACCAGCCCTGCTGCAAGGCGCCAATTTGGACTGCAGTTCCCACAACGAAATGTAAACATACCTACTCCTAATAAGGTTACAAATTTCTTTAATAATAACTTTACTACCCTTGTTTTAAGGTACTCCTTGGGACTCCTTCTGTTAAGGGCAAGCTTCCATCACAAACAAATTTTGCTCATACTGCACAGTCAGCAGAGATATAGTAGTGCTCATAAAAACACTATCTTCATAAATCATTCAAGCAATATAACATAATGCTCTAATTTGACACTGAAAAGCCAAGTCTTGAGCAATGTTTTGGCTTCTTACATAGGCTCTCCACTGAAATGTATCAGTCTCCATTTTTTTGGCAAAGCATATTCTACCTTCTTACAAAAAGGAGGCCAAGTCTGTTGTTACAGTCATTTGTAATTTTAGAAGTTTCTAAAAAACACTCTAAAAGAAGTTCCAAATATCACACCAACCTTCACATACTCAACAGCTCTAGGAGAGAAATCACAGGCATATGCAAAGATATTCAAATCTTCTTCTAAGAGTGGAAACAAGCAGTTCCCAACCCCGCAGCCTGCTTCCAGAATGGTCAGTTTTTGATCTGCAAACTGGGGAGGAAGCAATGTAAGACAAAACACATCATTTTTATTTTCTCATCATATGAGCAGAGGCACTGTTCAACCAGCATTTTAAAAGCTCTAATCAATTTTAATTACCATTCTTCAAAGAAACCAAAGCAGACAGCCACTGCATAATCTGACACTAAAACCCAGACATTTTGATTTCTGCAAAATTAGAAATCATTTTAGAATATATTAATATTTTTTCAGTCATCTACTCCTTAAGTAATCAACAGACTTGTGCCATTTCTGTCTTGCCTTTCATTCAGCTATAAGGAACAACAGATGCATCTGGCTATTCCTCTAAACTATGTTCTGCAATTAGCCTGCAATTCTGGATGCTTTTCTTTAAAGCAGTGTACTGAAGTGCACACAGAGAGACAAGCTGTCTACTTAGGACTCAAAAACCAAATATTCCAGACTTCAATCTCGGCATCCAGGATGCCATGAACAGCATCCCCATCCAGTACAGCCCAATTATAAACTGAAACTGAACTGATGCATCTGATTCTGAGGAGTTATCTTTGATATTAAAAGAAACTACACAGGGCACAGCTCCAAATGGCTTTGTTCTAAGTATTATTAACTCCCTTGGAAACAACTGATTGGAAACAATCAACCCCATCTTTTACAGCAGAAGTGTACAGATCTCACCTCACGGCATGCCTTTAACTCTTGAAACTCTCTGGTTGTCCAATGTCTGTCTTTGAAGAAGTTGGTGCTGTTCCTTTTGTAAAACAGATCCCAGTTCTTCTGTGCCTCTTTCTCCAGTTTCAGTTGTTTGAACTCAGACACCAAAACCTGATCTTTTGCCAGTTTTTCCACTTCTTCTGGGCTAAGGACTCGTGCACTGTGGCCTTTTTTTTGGAAAGCACCATCTTCAGTAGATGTTGTTACTATATTCATGCAATTGGCTGATGCCTTTTCTTGGAACATCCTAGATTCTTTCACATAAACATGAACACCAAAGACCCGAGGATGAATTTTTTTCTTTAGTGTATGGTTCCATCGTTTAAGTTAGGTAAAATAAGCAAGGATCTAGAAGTAGAATTAAAAATAAGGAATAATTACAGTATGCACTTACCACAACTTTAATGATCTCTCTTACCTGATGGACTTACATGTCACCAGATTTCTCTTAATTTCAGAAAACCTTCATCCAAACTAAGAACTGTATACAACATCATGCTGATGTCAACGTTAAAAAAGATACTTCAGAGTCTCCTGGTCTTCCCTCTGCATCCTAGGAAGCTACCCAACAAGAGATGGTGCAGCTCTAACTTTATTTTCACTAAAAGAGACTTGAGAGGGAAAGCAAGGGCTTTGTTTCTCATTAACCTCACTTAGAACACTTCAGAAAAAAAGGTAACTGAAGAAAAGATGACATTTAGAAATCACATTAAAATTGATGAAACAAAGTGTATTCATGTTAGCATTTCTCCTTCCTGCTTCCAGTTCTGTGAGAAAACACTGGTGAAAACACCAGCATCTATAACACCACGTCACCTAAAGAAGAGAACAAAACCAGTACTGTGACCAAAATGCCCAGAGCTGGCCTGTGCCAGCATTCCTCCCACTGCCTCCTCCTGAGGATTCACACTGGTTTTAACAATCACAGGTGGTTTTATTTTCAGAAGTTAACAAAAAGAGCTTTGCATAAACTGGGAAGGGATTCAAATATCTTCTCTGATGTTAAACTAGTTCTGACATCTGCCTTGTCACAAACATGCAGACCTTGGATGATGGTATATGCGAATTAAACCCTGCATGGCCCGGTAACTTCCCAGGGAAGCCCAGGTAGCCACTCGTGTACATCAGTGCCCAGAACCGGGCATTGGTGACGTTTTACCAAAAAGAAAATGAGAAAACCACAACGAAACACACCCTAAAACAAAACAAACAAACACAGAGTAGTACTTCACTTACGTATTATATCTTATGATAAAATACATTCTATGATACATATCACGGATCATATGTATATATTATATACGCCATACATGGTGCTATCATAATATATATATGTCATGAGACAATCACAAACATAAAATACGGAAGTGTGCAAATGAGAAAAAGAACTGTCAGAATTTTGTCCGGTGTGACAGACACACCCCCTTTTTTCTCCAAAAAACAGCAGAAGTAGTTATGGAGAGGAGGCTCCTTTGAAAGCAAGTCTCTTCAAGAAGAGCACATCCTCAAAACAAGCAAACAAACAAAAACCTTAAGCAGCAAAATATCTGCTATAGTTCTGTACACGCCTGTATTCTATGCACGCTCCATTATTTCATCACAGAACGAGCGAGGGAATGCAACAAACCCAAGCCAGTCCTTTCAGTGACGCGTCTGCTGGGCAGGGAAGGCAGCGCGATGATAAACTCAGTTGCAACAGCCCATGCTTAGGCTAAAGAGCCTTTTAAAGGTGTTTAATCCAGAGCTAAGACCACAAATATGTAACACCTCTGCGTGATCCCCCGGTCCACCCACAGGGACCCGGCTTCCCTCCAGCAGCTCCTGCCTCAGCGCGGCCGGGACTCCGATACCCCGGCAGGGAAGGAAAGGAGAGCCCCTCCTGCCCGGCCCTGCCCTGCCCTGCCGAGGGCGGGGAGCGCCGCGCTCCCACCTCCCCAAAACCCTCCCCGGGGCAGCAGCCCTAGCCCGGTCCCGCGCCCCCGCCTCGCCCCGCCGTACCGCCGCCAGCCCCGGAGAGGGTTCCCGGAAGGGAAAGTTAAGAATTTCCGGGAGGACGCCGGGCGGCAGCGCACGGAGGAGAGGGAAGAGACCGGCCGGGCCGGGAGCGGCGCCATGAACGGCTCGGCGAACTCGTTGCTGGACAAGGAGGAGCATCCGCTACAGCTGGGCGAGAGCTTCGAGCGGCGGCCCAAGGCCTCCTTCCACACCATCCGCTGTGAGCGCCTCCCCCGCGGCCGCCCCTTCCTCCCGCTCGCTCCCGCGCCCCGGCTGCGCTGCTCCTTCTGCCGCGCCCTCCCCGCTGCTCCTTCGCTCCGCCATCGCAGGGCTTCGTCCCCGCTCAGCGCCTTTCTTACCCGCTTCCCTCCTGCCCCCTCATCGCCCGGCTCCCCGCTTCGCTCCTATCCCCTCCAACGCCCTTCTCCCCTTCTTTCCCTGCTGCCCCTCCAGCACCCGTCTCCACTTCCTTTCCCTCTTCCTCCTTCAGCTCCCGTCTCCCCCCTTTCCCGCTCCCTTGGCGCCCGTCTTTCCTCTTCCTGAGTGTTTTCCCCACAGAGGGGTCCAACCCGGGAAGGAGGGGAAGGTGGATGCTGGCAGGGAGGAAGTTTGAGCGAATCAGGCCAAAGAGAAGGAACAGCCTTAGAAAGTTTCTCGTTAATCGCTTGGAAGCATTAAGAGATCGTCTCCTTTAGTACGAGGGTGGCTTTGCCATTTTTGTTTTGTTCTCTTGGTGGCACTTGACTGCAGGACAGGTCCCACCGGAGGCCCGGGCTGGAGAGGCAGCGGGAGCACCCAGAGTTTGGTTTTTAGCTGGGTATTTTCCTGATGAAGCAATGTGTAGCCCAGCAGACCTATCCCTGGCTGTCCCGACTCCAGCCAGCTGTAGTAAATCACTATCCCAGAAAAGCAAGCAGAAAGGACTCAGACACATACAGTAATGCCTAATAAATGTAAGATAAATGCTGAGGTGGATTGTTTTGAAGAGGAACTCACTGTATTCCCGTACTTGAATTCTGTGGGCGAGAAATCTGAGCAAAACGAGTCCAGTTTTTTTTACTGAAATGATTGGTAAACCATCAAGAGTAAATGTAAAGAATACTAAACTTCTAATTCAGTAATTTTCTGTGAAAGTGGGGAATTTATATAGACAACAGTAGGATATTTTGGTTTACATTGCGCAAATTTAGGCCCGGTCTCATTGCCCATATTCATGCACCACATGTAGTAGTTTCAGTGATACTGGTCACCTGAGTGCCTGATTCTGTCTGAATTAAACCTAAGCTATATCCAGGTGGAAATACACTGGGTTTCTGGAATGGAAAGTGCTTCAATAACCTATTTTCTACGGGATTGCAAAGCCAAAGCTCTTCAGACTACAACTGGAAGAATGCAGTTTTATTTCAGAAGATCTTTCTGTATGCTCTTTTTTCCATGTATGACTTTCAAATGAGATTTCTTCATTGCCATATTATATTTTTTTCCCCTGACTGTTGTTCTGGAATGATTTATCTGGGATCCAAACATTATATTATTTCCATAATCCTCTTCACACAAACTACAATGAGAGGATTTTGCAGGCTACATTTGTTTTGACCTTCTTAAATACTTCATTCCTTTACATAATGTTTTTGAAATGCTGTACTGAGAAACTGGATTATCCTTGGAAAACACATCTTAAAAACATTTGATTCTTGGGAAAAGAGCAGTGGGTATATTGGAAGGGAAGTATGTACTCTCAATCTACATGAGGATTAGACAAGCACGTGCCCCTAATAAGCTAACAAAATGAAAACAATTAGTTGAGTGTTTGCTTAGAGTATCTCTATATTGCTATACCTAAGAAAGAAGTCTGATAGGGATATTCCTTTTTAGTTAGTGACTGTGCTGTTGATCCCGTTTTGGCAAAGACACTAGCTTTTGTACAGCTGGTTTGTTTTATTTAGCAAGCACATAAAGTAGGTGGGAAACAATAGCTAGAAACAGATTGCTCAGATGAAAATGAAGGCTTTGATTTGATCTGGCAGTTAAGGCATGAGGATTAAGTCAAGTGTGTCTGATTCTGCTTGCTGTGCTGTCAAAGTAAAACTCAATTAAACATTAACATCCTCTTAATGAGAATTTATTACAAGCCAGAGTTTGGGTTTTTTTTCCTGCAAATGTGTTTTTCTTAGTGGAATTATATTTTGAATTTGTTCTGAGGTATTAATTTCATAACTAATGCAGTAATTAAAAGCCTTGATCGTGAATATAACTGCACCTCTTTAGATGCAGGGATGCTAGAATTGAATGCAGGCTTCTTTTAAAAACAAACACAAAGCTAACTAGCCTATATCTGTGTGATTTTACTTCACTTCATCTAAATCCTCTCTCAAAATATTAGAGGTTCTGATAGGTTTTTTCTAATTTTTTGTGGCTCACCAGCACAACAGAATAATGAGGGGAAAATAATTTTGACTTAAAATGTTCTCTGTTCAAATGAGTACGTTAAACAGAAGTGTCTTGATTGGGAGACAAATATATAACAAAGCAAAATACCTAAAATGAGTGTTTAAAGCCATTCCAGTGCCTCCCCTTAGTGGTGCCTTCTGTCCACAGTGGCTTTGGGCCAGCATGGAGACTGCTGAAGTAATATCAGCACCTCTTTCTTTCCTCATAAGTGAGACTTGAGATCTCCTCCACCCATGTGGAGCTTTTAGCACTATTGTGGAGGCGAGATACCTGTTAAGGAGCCTGAAATGTCAGTAAGACTAAAGGAGTGGGTGTCATTAAATTAGTGTTTGTCACAGAGGGAGTCCTCAGGTTTGGAACTGGCAAGAGCAAAGCAGAGCCCAGGGTTTTGGAAGTTGATACTCTCTTGAGTTTGATTGGTAGTTTTACACTTGACTGCAAAACCAAGTGCCACTCAAAGCCTGGGGTTTGGAGAAGTCTGCTTTTGGTGTTCAAACACAAGATCTAGAACCTTATTTGTATTTTAAAAATTAGATTCACAATATGTAGCACCACATGACTGGGTTCCTATGTATAGACACAATGTGCTGGTGTGTTATTCCACCCCTGCTGTAAACACTAGTGTGTCTTTTACCATTCCCTGTAATCACAGTAAAGGTATGGTGGCTCTTTGCAGGGCAGGTTGGTGCTTCTGGAGACTCTAACAAATGTAATCATGATTTTTTTCCTCTTTAGATGATTTTAAGCCAGCATCAATTGATACGTCTTGTGAGGGGGACCTCCAAGTGGGTAAAGGAGATGATGTTACCATCACTTTGCCACATATTCCAGTAAGTCTGTTACATGTGTGCCTCTGTTTATTCATTACAAATTTGTAATGTTTTTACACTCTAATGTAAATGCTATTTTCACTTTTGTCTTTTTTAACACTATGGGTGTGATATTTCAGCAGACAGACTTGTAGTTTGTTACCTTAGGAAAGGACTTTACAGTTGGATCTTCGTAAAGGGCTGTAATTGTAAGGTTGCAAATTGTTCTTTACTTTTGATTCCCTCCTTCCTATTCTTCCTTGAAAGACAAGGAGACTTTTACTATTAGCTGAAGCTGTATGCCTGGCTCCCATTTATTTTTAGTGCTATGGCTTGCTGAAGAAAGGCACTGTGACTTGGGCTTTAGTCAAGGTTGGATGTTCAGAACCCACAGGCAGACCTGTAAGCATATTCCTGCCCTCACTCAAACATGTACAGGGCATAGAGGGTTCCCTAACTTTATCACTGGAGTGAGGGGGGCAGTCCTGGTGAGTGGCCATGAAGTAGTTTCCCATGCACTTCCTTCTCTAATGATGCCATAAAGATCTGCTGTGTGAGGATGATGGTAAAACAGCAATAAAACAAGTGATCAATCTGTTTATAGGTGCAGCTGGTTTGTAATTGAAGATTCAGTGGTATCCTTACCGAAACAAAAGAAAGTGCTCGTGTGCTGGAACTGGATTTGTTTATTAGCTGAAGTTAATGCTATGTGTCAAGCCAGTAAACCAGAATTCACAGACATCAATGGGTCTGCTGGCTGCAGGGGGGCACCAGTCACTTCAGAAGCTGTGTGTCAGATCCTTTTGGTATTTTTCACCCCAGCACACCCGAGGTTTTATTTGGTAGGTGATGGTACTGTGATAATTCTCACTGAATGGAGCTGTAGCCTGCTTCACCCTGCTCCTGTTCTTTATATGGCTTTGGGCACCTTCAGTGCTGCAGGAGGTCACACACTGGTTTTTGTCTATAGAAGTGATGAGCATGGTAGTGCTATTGGAGAGCAGGTAACAAGACAGCTAACAGCAGCATTCATCTTGGATTGGTTGGAAACAGTGTTGCTTATTCGTCTTTTGTGTTGAGCAGCATCACTTGTCACGTTCCTTTCCAAATCTCTATACTGAGGACTTTAATTTGATTCTCTTCCCCTCAGTATGAGCAGCCTTGAGCTTATAGTATGCTCTGAAGGCTCAGGCTGCCAAGCCACTCTGTGTATGTTGTTCCAAGGCAGTGCTGCCTGTGTTCTGGACAGAGAACTGGAAAACACTTGGTATACTGAAAAAGAATGAGAGGTTTTGAGATAGTCTTATCCTGACAAGTTTCACTGAATTTCTTGGATGCTGCTTTGTTTCCCAGTTGTCCAACAACAGGATAGGATTCAAATTCTGAATTGAGGCTTTCTTTTTGAAGTTGCCTAATACCTGAGAATATCTCCAATAATTTATTCTGTGGACATATTTTGGTGTCCCTTGCAGCTTAGATAAATTGAAGTACTACTTCTGTGTATGGATTTAGTGACTTTAGTACTTGATAAACAGCCTGGATTGGGGAAGGGAAATTTTCCATTTGTTAAGAGTACTACAGAAGATCATGGAATATCATGAGTTGGAAGGGTCCCCACAAGGATCATCAAAGTCCAGCTCCTGGCCCTGCACAGAACAAACCCAAGAATTACACCATGTGCCTCAGAGCATTGTCCAGGCGCTTCTTGAACTCTATCAGGCAAAAAGCCCTCACACGTGAAAACAATTCTGTCCTGTGATCAGCAAAATCTGTAAGCCACTGTTATTTAGGCACTAACATAAACCCTAAACATTTAATTTTAAGTAGAAGAGTGGGACTTAATTTGCTTAAGTACTTACATTTCTACTTATTGTTTAGCCAAAATCACAGTCTTTGCTGCATTAAGAGGCTTCTGGGTAGCAGAATGGTAGCCAACAAACTTTGATCAATTTTCATTACATTTGTGCGTTTTATGTTTCCTGGCTTGGTTGTCAACAGCAAGCAGGATTTGACATTCAACTTTCTTTTTACTCTCTTAAATGTTGCTTTCCTCTCTTAAATGTAGAAATGATAAAAATGTAACATGCCTTTGAAGACTAGGCTTTCTTGAGGCATCCTTTCTGAATTGTATTTCTGAATCTCTCTTACTGTGTCTTTGTTAGGAGCACAAGATTTTTCACACTTACTGTTCAGAACCCATTTTAAATTCAAATATATTCTATCTATTAGCAACATGGAGAATAGGGATTGCTTTCAGAGTAGTTAAAATGTGATTGTTCATTTTTGCTACTCAGTATAAAATACAGGAGCATGCAGGGTTTTTTCATTTGCTCCCTGATTGTGGTTACTTTCCTACAGTATGTGCAAATGTGCATATGAATAAGCATCTGTTTTTTGAAAAAAATTCTTTTGTATAGTATCTATACATTACAGAGAAGCCTGAGAATGTTTCGTAGGTGAGAACATAACCACTTGAGTAACAGCATTTTGACATGGTCTGGTGTGTATCCATGCTGTTACATGCCACGGATTCAGCTGTGGCTGTAACCCCAAAACCAGGTATGTGAAGCAGCCTGTGCATGGATGCAGTACAGCTGAGCATGATCTCAGCATTACCAGTGTGCACCACCACATGAGTTTGTTGCCTTTATTGCTTCTCAGTCTAAGCCTTTAGATCTTCAAAGCTCTGTGCAGCACTGTGTGGACTTGGGGACTTTCTGGAAGGCATCAAAATACCCCATTTGCCTTTGAGAAGACATTTCACTATAATTGCCTGGGTATATGTATGCTAATCTGACTTTGAAGAAGGCAGCTGTTCTTACATAGTTTATAAGTGACAGTTGCTTGTAATCCACTGTGAAAATACTGCCATATATATTTATGTAAAATATATGATGCAGTTTAAATTATTTTTCAATTGACCACATATTTCTTTGGGCAACAGTTCTGCTGCACAAATAATTATAACTTTATTTCTTATCCCAGCCCGTGATTTCCAAAGCAGAAACATCAAGAAGATTTCTGATACTTGTCAGGGGCAGCTATGCAAATTTAGTTGTGCTGCCATTTTGGGAATGAGAGCTGTAAATAAAGGCAACCATGGAGAAGATGTTTTGTCACTGCAGAGACACTTAAAATGATGAAAGGCATAATATTGCTATGAGGAAATGTCTGATCTACTGCACATTTTCTCTGTATTTTTCTCTTTATGAATGAATATTTTCTGTAGGAACTAAACATTAAGTGCTTAGCCTCTTTTTCAGAACAATACATATATTCTTTTCTCTTAGTATTCATAAATTTTTGGACGGAGTAATACAACCAAACAAATATGTGCTCTTTCTTTGTACCAGGGTTCAACTCCACCAATGACTGTCTTTAAAGGAAATAAAAGGCCATATCAGAAGGACTGTGTGCTTATTATCAATCATGACACTGGGGAGTATGTGCTGGAAAAACTTAGTAGCAGCATTCAAGTCAAGAAAACAAGGTAAATCTGGGGACAGGGTTCTTGATAGGATTAATTCTTGCTGAAGTTTCTTACTAAGACTGGGTTTTGAATTCTCTTATCTTGTAGTGATGTTTAATTACTAAGCCTTAGCTTTACATGGCCAATTATCATGCCTAAAAATGCAAATAGGACTGTGAATCCAAAAGTAAAGAATTTGTAAATGCTCCACTGCTGAAATGACATAATTATAGTCTGCAGTAAAATACCTGTGATGATTTGAGGCTTTAGAAACTGTTTGAAGGATGGGATGTGTTTCAGGAATCTCTGGTTAGCCAAAAAAACCCATGAAAATATTAGACTGTCAAAAGGATTATTGGACTTTCTAGGTTTGTTCCCTACAGCCTCCTGTGGGAGTCATGATGTTTCAATAACATAATCTTAGGGAACAAGAAACACTCATTTCCATATTGGGTAACCAGTATATGAGGTGGAACCCAAGTACAAAGCCTCCAGCTGGTGAAGGGGTGGGCAGAGCTGTAGAAATAATGGTTATGGTGTTTTGCCTATAAGAATTGATGAAGCCAGAATTCCTTTCTTCCCCAGTACTCTTACTTTGCTGCACAAATGCTACAAAGTATGCAGCTGGAACAATTTTAGCAGTCCTGCTGCTCTGAAGTGTCTGGGTCTTTCAGCATCACTGAACCACAGGTTGAGATCTAAAGAGAAAGCAGTCATTCAAATGTCTTGTGAAGAAGAAACTCTTAAATAAGTTTAGAAGTTTTACATTAGAAAACACTTTAGTGCAGTATAGAACCCTTAGCTGCTGAAACTACTAGAAATTCGGGTTGCAGCTCATCAGTAGCTGGCTGGATGTTTTCCAAGAACACCTTGAGTTCAAGGTAAATAGACTGTAACACTCCTCTGAGTCAGTGATGTGAAAACTCATCCATGTAGCATTCGTCTTGTCCAGTGTATATGAGCACATCAGAGATGAGATTTGAATTCCCAATTTCAGTTCTGCTGGACTTTGTCTGGGTGAAGCTTAAGTCAGAAGGAGGGAAGTAAGTGCAGGAGGGCCTGAGTCCAGTGAGATGTTTGGTTACACTGAATTCTGGTTCTGGTGTGGGGAAAAATACTTCAATTTTTCTCAGGCAGAGGGAGGGTAGTAAAAGATTCGGGGTTCTCTTTTTTGATGTATAGTGCTTTGCAAAGTAATTCATCATCTAGATCAGAAGTGCCTTTTATTTTCCATGGCTACTCTGATCTTTAAAGACCTGATTACACTCTGTGGGAACAGGGCTTTTAGTGTTAACACCTTGATGACATTCACAAGGGAGTAAATTTTACTCCATATAAAACCATCTGTAGTTCAAAGAGCATAATTAATACCGGAAATCTTTGGCTTTTACTTTCCAATTGGCACAGTGAGTATCTTCCCAGCTCCTCACTTCTGCTGTGGACAGTGTAAGCTGCATTAATGTGGTATCCAACAGCTGCATATCACTGATGAATGAAGAAAGGGTTCACTGAGGCACAGAGATAGACCACTTAATGCTCAGCTCTGGTACCACAGGTGGTTTAGGTGAATTTCCAGGAGGTTTGACATGGGCTAGTTTAACTTACCTCTCAGTGGGATTAGTTTCCAGACACAAAGTGCAACACTGCTGAGCTGGGACCCTCCTAGAATAGAAACTGAGCTCTAATATCCACAAGCTGCTTCTGTGCTGCATTCCATAAAGCCATAACCCCAAAGGCTTTGGGGTTAACGCAGTAAATACACCACACCCTTTAACCTTATTATGGTGTACCCTAAAGGAACCTATTTTGGGTTTGTGGTTGGTGTTTTGCGTTTCTTTTTCTGCCAAGGGTATTGACTGTTCTACAATCTCAGTCACATCAGAAGTTCAGTAAAAGGCATAAATACATGGTTTGAATTGAACAGGTAGGCATGGTGTTATTCTGGAGACTATTCTCCACTAAGGAAACAGCTTAAACAGTTTTGTAGGGCTAACGGCAAATGGATAAAACTCAGGAATTAAATGCTTATCTACTGTATTTAGCAGTAAGAATGATTACTCTAGTCAAGTTGACCTCTAAGAGAGTTCAGTTTGAGATGATTTAATTGCAAGTGAGAAAATTGTTTCTTTTGCTGTGATTGTTTTAAGCAGGATTTTGTTGTGAATGTATTTGTAGTTACTTTAAATTACTACAATTGATTATTCTTTTTTAAAAAATACAAATACTAATTTCTAAATTAAAGCCTTCATTGTTTTTCAAGTAGAGAATTTGGAATCACTGAACCACATCTGGATTTGAAAATACATTTTGTAAGGGTGTTGCAGTGTAGTTGCATATGTTTCTTTGTTATTCAAAGTAAGTATTGCATGCAGAAAGCTGTAATTCACTCTTCATCTCTGTAAAACAAAGCAGAGATCTGTACAAAAGGAAATCACAGATGATGCATTAGCACAAGGATATTGAGAAAGCTGGACATACTTGCACAGTACTGCTGAATGTGTCTGATTGTTTCTTCAGAGCAGAGGGCAGCAGTAAGATCCAAGCCCGAATAGAGCAACAGTCTGCCCGAGCATCTCAGCCTCCCTCACAGTTCAGAGCCCCAACCAAGCCAGCTGTTGGACCTAAAACTTCTCCTCTGAAGGATAACCCTTCACCTGAGCCTCAGCTGGATGACATTAAGAGAGGTAAAGAAGGGTTTGTAGTTTCTTAAGTTTTGGTTGGTTTTGTCTTTCTTCTTTATAATAAAAACTATGAGTCTGCAATTTCTAAAAACACTCAGGGATTGTCTTAGTGTTCTGCTGTTGGCAGGATGCACTTTCTTTGCCCATGCCCTTCTTTTCCTATTGATGTGATACCTGTTTTTGCTGTGGATAATACAGTCAGAATGAAGAAGACTAAATTTTTGTTTGGTTCTTCTCTGGCACTGGCACCAGACACAATTATTTTATTTTAAGCCTGTTCTTTCTGTCTGCTTTTCTTTCTGGGTTTCTTTCTCTTTTTTCTCTGTCCCATATAGCTATTTTTGTCTGTAGACTTAGCCTATGTTAATTGCCCAGATGATGTTAATTACTCAGCAGGGTATTTTTTCAGTTCATGGTAATCACTAGGTGACATTTTTGCTGCTAAGCTGTGTTTGCATAGGTGCTGACTGGTCTCACTTTTCTGCAGCAGTAGGGTTTTCAATACTTGGATGGTGGTCAGCAGCCAGAATCAACGTCTGAGAGATTCTGTTAGCTACAGTTCCCTTAGCTGCATTGTTATTTTATTTTCTGTGTAATAGGTGAGGAAAAAGATAATAGGTGATGCATCAATTTTTAAAATTTAATCAGTTGTGGATTTTAAATGTCTTTTCCTGTGTGGTGTAATAAGTTACTTAACCTTTGGTGCACTCTTTTGTATACGTACAGCAATTTGTAAAGGTTGTGTTACAGCAAAATAATTACATTTGTCTGGGGTGGCACCTATTCTAAAAGATCATTTTTTAGTCGTCTAAAGTATAAATCACATTGTTCAGAGCCATCCTAGTATTTTTTTTGCCACGTGATCATCTTTTATATGAAAGTAAATAACCTGTGGAGTTTTGTTTCCAAAATCAAGGATTAGAGCACCTGACTTGTACTAAAAATAGGACTTCAATTTGATGTTTCATAGGGAGAGTTGTACAAGGCCCCAGAAGAGCCAAAGGCCTGGGCAGGGGTGTTTTTTGCTTACAGTCTACAACTTTTTCCAGCATTATTGATCTAGAGTGTCAGCATTGCTAAAGCATTTAAATCATAAGAACCTACTTTAAAAAGGTAGAACTAAAATGGCACTGTTCCACAATGAAATGTAGACCATGACCTGTAAAAGCTGTAAGGTCATCTGCAATCCTGTTATCTTCTCTTAACATGTGTTTTTATGAACACAGACTTGTAAGTTCTGAAGAGCCTGTGTTCATTCCATTCAAGTAGTAGTTTTTGTTTTGGTTGAAGTACTTCCTCTGTACGAAAGAAAGATAAACAGAAAGCTGAAATTCTGTGGGTTTTGTTTAATGAACACAGCACAGAACTTAAAATTCCCCAAGGAGGTGCTTGAAAGGATCTCTGACACTTTGACACACTCTTGCTGCCAGTATACCCTACTTAAGGGTGTGGTAAGGCACACAGCCCTCATGATGTTTCACAGTAGTTTTAGGGTAACCTCAGTGCAGGTTTCTGCTTTCCCTGGTACCCTCAGCTGTGCATTTCCACCACTCCCTTACTGATGAGCTGGAAATGAACTTTCAGGTGGGTCACTTCTGTCCCATTACACAGCTGTCCAAACAACAGTGTCTGAGGACAGAGTCAGAGCATCTGGGAATTGAACCAGTCCTTTCCTTCTTGCACAGAGACTTTGGGGAGGCTGTGCCTAAGGTTTTGCACAAGTGGAATCCTTTCCCCCTCAAGCTTCTATATGTCCTCCTGCCTGAAGGGAACATAGGAGAGGGCAGGACCTTGTTCTTTTGAACACTCAGCTATATCTGATAATGTCTCATTAAGCTGTGAACACTTGCACACATATACCACAATACAGCCATTTATTTGCACAAAATAATTTACATTTATCAGACATATTTGACCACAGCAGGAATGTTTTTAACATCATTGACGTAATTACAGCATGCAACATATTGACACATATCAATAACATTGACAAAATTACAGCATGCAACATATTGATTTATGTCAATAATATTGACATTGTTACAACATTTGGGAAAAAAACCCACAGAAACATATTTCAGATTTTAAGGCTCAGTGTTTAATAATCTTAGCATATTTTATTTACCTGGAATGTAGCTGTGGTGTGTGAAGATTATACCACAGTACTGTGTTTGTCTCTTAAGAATACCTCTATCAACTTTTTTTGCACATCAGTATAAAATGCTGCTCCTTCTAGCTGCCATCTCCACATGCTCAGAGTGCCAGTATCAAGTTGATTTCTCCACCTTGCATTCTGTTATTAACAGTAAATGTTCTGCTATAGGCATTCAAACTTAACCCTTCCTAAAGCTGAATGGCTTTTTTCTGGAAGTCCTTGGCATTCTTGCAGCCTCAGGTTAAGGCTCTAGTTAAAAAATCTGCATAACCTATTGGAATTGAGAGAAGTAGGAACCGTTTAAACACTCTTGTGGTATTTGATACTGAATATATACAAAAGACAGCCCTGTTGAGAAAGGCTGTTCTGTTTGGATAATGATTTCTGACCTTGAATTTTAAAATTTTTTTTTACTCTAAAACCTGCATTGCCTGCCAGTGTAAAACAGTAAGCCATTTTGTCTTCTTGAAAGAAAACTTACAGCTGTAACATGAAATGTAGAGAAGTTAAGGTTCCCAAAGCAGTGTCAGCCTTTTCAGATGATGTAGACTCAATTAAGGCAAGTGTTCAAAACTGTGCTGTATGGATAGCTTTTTTAAAAGTAACTGCTGCACATCCTGACTCTTGTCATCTTTTAGACTGCAAAGGCACATTGACATGAGGTGTTTGATCTTACGGCGCAGAAAGATCAAGGAAAGGTCAAACTCTTTCGTTGTTCAACTTAGAATACATGTACACATACACACACAACTATTTTAATTGGAAGCACCACAAGGAAATGTTTAACCCACACCTTCAGTACCTGTAACTGTACTAAGAACAGCAGTCAAATGGGGAAATGCAAAATAGAGCCATTGTAACGCAGATGGTTTTTTTGCTATAAGGCTTTGATGTCATCATTGGCTTAGTCACTGACAATGTGAGATGAGTGCTTTGAACAGAATTCCTTAGTGGTCCTGCTGAATTTCTCTTGACAGACTTCTAGTGGTGCAGCAGCCACCAGAACATTAGTGAAAACAATTGCATTTTTCTTGTCTGCTCAGACAAGATATTTAGAATTCTGGGCTCGAGGAACAAGAGACAACAGATATTTGAGGGGAAGCTGTCAGCCTGTGAGACAAAACTTCACTAGTAGATGGGCACTGACCAAGTTTCTACCAGTCACCACTGTCACTGGTAACAGCCTTAACTTTCCAGTCCTTGAAGCTTGTGGTACTGGTTCTGTTTTGCTTTTCTTGTCTCTGTTCAGCATAGTGGGCTTTAGCACTACTTCCAAGGCATTCTGTTATTCCCTTCTCATAACCAAACCTCTCATGGGCTCTTAGCTTTCTGCTTCCCCAGCAGAAGCCTCTCATTCTGCATTCTGACACTAATCTCCAGTTCTGTTTAAAATTGGCCAGGTTTATCTTCCTTTCCCGTTGGTCAGACAGCATCACTTTCTTCATCTGTCTCCTCACTTACTGTATCCAGTCTACACTTGCTGCTTAGGTTTTCATTTTCCTAGTTCTCTGCAGTTGTTTTGCCTTTTCCCTCTCAACACCAATGCCTAAGATCACCTCACCTTCTTCACTCTATTTTACAGGTGGGCTCTGTGTTCTCAGTCCATGTGGCACCATTCCTCCATTTCAGCCACAGACTCCAGCTCTGTAGGCATCCATGTGTAATTCTCAGGCACTTGTCCTGTATTAGACTTGTGTGTTGTATCTTTTTGCAGCTTGGACTGTGATAGGTGATAGTGCTTGCTGCAATCCAGGATATTCTAACAATGTATTATCATCACTATAATTTGCAAGTAACAACTCCATCACTAGAAGAATGTAGAAATTTTACATCATTAAGCGGGGGGAAAAAAGTTTAAACCTGAGCATTTTAAAGAGAAATAGCCCTTATTACTTGTTATCTTTTCTTTAGCTTTCCCCTATTAATTTCTTAAACACAAGGAACATTTATAATTTGAAATTCTCGATATGGATAGGCTGAGAACAGTGACTCACAAGTGTTCATTTCTTTGTGTATCAGACTCCAGGCCTGAAATGGATTTTTAAAGCCTGCAAGACTGTGTTGGGAGGGAATAAGGGAAAAAGATATTACAGTACAAAGAAGTATCTTCTGTTGGCCTGCTGAATCAATATATGATTCTGTTGAACCATATTTTCGTTCTGTCTCTTCCAATGGGCTCTTATGCTGTGTCTTCAAGCTGAAAGAGTAGGTTTTACCTGTCATACTAGTAAGGTACAGAGAGCACAGATGGTATAGGCAGGGATCTAGATTTAGGAAGTAAGTTAGAGAAACAGCACCACTATCCTTAAACACCCAGCTGGAGTATAGCTATAGCACTCAAAATTGAGGTCTAAACCTTGAAATTGAAAAATAGTGATTTTAAATCTTGCAAAAGAAAACACAGTTTCTCAAACTAATACATGCTGAGCTAGAGGAATTCTCTCCAGCAAATATTGTGGAGGCTGAAAACTTAGCTGTTACTCTTTATTTTAGGCAGCAGAAGGAAAATGAGTCTTATAAAAAAAGGGACTCTTGACACTCATCTGACCTAACCTGAATTACTCCTGGCATCAGTTTGTTAGGTAGGGCTGATAACACCTCATCTCTCTCTTCTTTCATTCTCTTCCCTTTAGTCTGTGAGTTTCCAGGGCAAGCACTGAGTTCTAACCCTGTGGGTATAGAACTGCTGGCACAACAGAAGCCTAAATTCTGAGGGTTTCACATCCCATGCTTAACATACGTGTGGATGATGTTCTCTCATGGAAACCTGCCAAGGTGAACTAAGTCATTAGCTACTCAGGCTTGTGGGTGGATACAAAAGAGTTGTCCTCTACTAGTGTTTGGGCCACTTATAATTATGACAAATATAACAATATTGTATAATTTGGGGTGACGTACCTTAATAGCTCTTTAGTAACCAGTCATTCAACCAACACTAGCTCTGTTGCTGATGAGGCTGTTGTGATGCTGTCATGGTGTCCCAGTGTTTCTTTGCACTGGAAACCCTAAAGTGGGCAGTGTCTTGACTTGAATAACCTCTGAGTTTCAGAGCAGTTTCTTTATTTCCTGGCTACTTGTAAGCTCTATAGCAGGTTATGGTATTTTTACCACTTTCTAGCATGTCAAAATTCTCAGCTATTCTCATCTGTCCTACTGTGAAGTTATTTGATGTCATCCATCTGCTTCTGAAGTTTGTTTACAATGGACTATGTGACTGTGCTGAAGCAGTTTCATACATTATCTGAAGTCAAGGCAGTTTCTGTTGTGATCCTTTGCCTATGACCATATACCCACCCCCACACACACTGTTTTTTGTGTTTTCCAAAAGCCTAAATGTCACCAGCATCTAACAATTCAGATTTAGATTTCCTCGATCAACTAATGTATTTCTTTTGTATGTAGAGCATACAGCCTGTTGAAAATAATGAAGCAGAAAGTGCTTTCAGGAGTGTGAAGTATATGAAGAATAATAGTGGTAGTGAAGGTTTTATGATACTAACCTATGCTGTTCCTTCTTTAAATTTAGCTACAGCAATAAGTAAAAACATTTTCAGAATTTTTTGGTTTCCCTTCCTGTCTCTTTCATGTGAGATGTTTTGGTGTGATAAATTATACTTGACAAAACTGTTGCATTTGCACATTCTTTCAAAATTCCATGGGGCCCTGCTTATGGTGTCAACCAGATGAATTCCTTTTTATTTCAGAGCTGAGAGCAGAAGTTGAAATTATTGAGCAGATGAGCAGCAGCAGTGGAAGCAGCTCATCGGATTCAGAAAGCTCATCTGGGAGTGAAGATGAAAGCTCCAGCAGCGAAGGGGAAGAGCCAGCACATGTTTCCCCTTCCCAGCCACCACACCAGCAGTATAACAACAGGAATACTGTTGCTAATGGCACCAGCAGGCCACAAGGAAGCAATCAGCTCATGAACACACTCCGTAAGTAAATGCTTGTGTCTTACCACTGGTGAAAGCTGATTATGACCACTCATTTACTTAGCATGTTAGGCTAGCTTCATGAAATGCCTTTTGCCAAACAGTAGTCCCAGGGAGCTGCACTGGCTGAAATATATAGGCAGATTTTATGAACAGAGGGCTGAGACTTGTGTGAAGGTGTGGAGTGCCTGTGGGCATCAGTGCAGTGGCTCCCACTGGCCCTGTTGGGCCTCAGTTCAGGCCTCCAGGTTGCCACTGGTGTAGGAGGATCTGGTGCACTGGAGGATGGGAATTATTTTCATGTGAATACAGAGATTAGATGGAAATAGAGGGGTTGACACATGTGTCAGTTAAAGATCTGTAAAGAACTGTGAATGGCATAAGGCTGTCCTGGGTTGCTAAGTGCAGTCTCTGTGGTCTTCACTATTGCTTTGCCAGCGTATTTATTGTGTTGGTCTCAGCTGTATTTTCACAAATACCACATTTTTGAAGGGAAATATAAATAAAAATTATGTTAAGATATTACAGCTATGGTGTTGCAAGCATTGAATCAGTACAAGTTCATTTCACCCTTTAAAAAGTGTCAGAAACATTTTTAAAGCATAGTTCTGTCCCATAAGACTCTCTCTGGGGACGTGGTGTGCATCTGTGTTGCTCTGCCCTTAACGCTACATCAGGTATATTCTGACTCAGTGGAGTTAAAATACTGCATTTGCAATTACCATAAATTGTTGTTAATTCCTCCTGAGGCGTGTTTGCACACATCTCTTGGCACCCATTCGTAGGGAACTGGTGGAGTCTGAATACAGATATGTGTAGGGTTTGCAGCTTTGAGGAGATGAGTATATTGTACAGACCACACCAAAAAGGCCTACTGGAAAACTTAGAGGCCTGTCAGTCTTCCTGCCAGTAGTGAAGGACTTAAGTAAAATCCCAAGTTCAACAAAGTCATTGGGACTGTGTGCATTTCCCTGTTTCTGGTTGTGAGCAGCCTCCTCCCTGCTTCTCCACAACAACAATACTGCATGGGTTTAATGATCAGAAGCCTCTGACTGCGGGAGAATCTGGAAACTACTAGGGTAGCTCCTCTATTCATGCAATGCTTTTTGCCTTTGGGTTTAATACTTTTGCTGTGGGGAGAATGACCCCTAACCCAAGTTCTTGTCTCGTAAAAGAGAAGAGGTGATGAAGAAATCCAGGGCATAGCTGTTGCATAGATGCCCCGCAGCTGTTTTGGAGGGAGGGCTGTGGAAAAATGCTGCAAGAGTTAGGTTCAATTATCAGAACATAAGCATGATTCTTGCCCCTTTTTATCCCCTCCACCTCACCAAATCACAAGTGCTCTGCAAAACAGGATTGGAGCCAGTAGGTTTGATCCATATCCTGGCCTTCCATTTGATCTCTGCACTTTGGAAGGGAGTCTTCACCATCGCAGCATATGTCAGCTTAGTTCAGCCTTGTTGTGATGGCTTTAACAGTCCTTTTGGATTATTGACATGTGGAGGCCTTGCCTTGGCTACCCAAATGGTCTTAAACAAAAAAAAAAAACAACTGTTTTTAAAGGGTGAATAAAGCCAAGGAATTCTTCAATGCCTTGTCCCAGAACCATATATGGGAGCTTGGGTGGGTGGAGGCTGTGGAATGCTTTCTGCAGCTGCCAGCATGGAGAGGGCTGTTGTCCCACCAGGGAGCACCTTTGGTGGCTCTGGAGACAAGGATGCTTGGTTAGGCTTGGATCCAGCTGTGCATTAGCCCCATGCAGCTCTTGATGTTCTTGGGCAGGGCAGGCAGTTTAATTAAATCACAAATGATGTTTGCCTTCATGTCATGTGTTATTCTTACTTAAATCTTCCGGTGTAAATGTGACCTTTCTTTGGTTTGATTGCCATGAAATGTGAATTAACGCCTACTCACTTGTTGTGTTTTGTTGGTTTTTGTTTTCTGTAGGAAATGACTTGCAGTTGAGTGAGTCTGGGAGTGACAGTGATGACTAGAGGCTGAGATTTTGCTGTTTCTGTTACATATACATGAAGAACTAATTTACCTTGAAGTGATCCTATTGCTTATGAAGAGGAGCTGGCACAGAGATAGTTCCATGTGTGGAATTTTAATAGAAGAAATGCATAGCCCTACAAAATAGCAGATGTTGAGGACTGTTTTACTGTGTGAATTATGTGTATATATTGTGTATATTCTTATTCTGTTAAAGCTTTGAATAGATATGTACAGTAGGTGAGCCAATGTATGTTCCTGTCCACCATCTGTAAGTTTAATATGTAACTATGTGAAGTCATCTAAAAATTTCTTGTTTGTAGGAGATGTTCAGCACATCATGACTTTGTCAGGGGACTTTTGTATATAGGGTGAGCATGTGCTGACAATGAGTTTAAAAAAACATGCAGGAGCCAGTGTGTGCACTGAAGTGGGACTGCCATAAATTAAGTTTCAATACTAAATTGATTTCTTTGGTTTGGGACTTTTCTAATGCCTTTTTATTGCTATTTATAGTTGATTTAATAGACTGACTTTTAAACAGTTGGAAAATAGGAATGATTAAACCATGTTCGTCACAAACCTTGCTGCACCAGTGCCTTATAAGCAGGTTTTTTAAATTGTGCTTCAATTCCTACCACCTTCCCTGCAGGGAGCAATACTGAAACCTCCTCAGATTGCTTCTGCAAACAAGAGCTGTGTGTCACATACAGCCTGCTGTGCTCTGAGGGTAGTGACACTCGAGCAAGATAAAGGATATACATCAGTTACCTAAACTCATGCAAGTAAGAATCACATCAGCATTCTCTTTAGAAACTGAAGGGTCTCACTTAACTCAGACATTCAGACCTAGGCTTCAGAAATACTTAGAAGCCTGACTACCAGTGACATTGCAATGCCACAAATGCAAAATACTTGCCTTACTGAAATTCTAAGCCTGGAGCCCTCTTTGCAGTTTCCTGGAGAATGCAAAAAGAAGACGTGACTAAACAAGTAGCCATGAAACAGCAGAAATGTCTCTCCCACCACAGTTGTCAAGATAGACTTTAGTCCATACTGTTCATTGGACAAGACCTCTTTGTGCTTGGCAGGAGTACACAGAACACAAAATATTTGCCTAGGGTGAAATTCACCCCTGTTTAAAGGGGGTTTAAAGGGTGCTTAGTTGGATTATCATTAACTTTTTTGCTCGCATGGAAAATGAGTGCCATAGGCAGCCTCTTAGAGCTTGAACACCAGGGTGACTTTTTAAAATCCAAATTCCGCTGACATAGGACAAGTTGCTCCGTAGTTGTGGTGTAATCCTGGGGAATGGGAAGCTGAACCAGCTGCCTCTCCATTCTCAGGTGTCTGCTTTGCACTGCTCTCATCTGTTAGTTTGTGTTTTAACTCCTGTTTGTTTACTGAGCTCTGTCCTTTTTTTTAACATGTTGAAGAGCAAGGGGACATTTGAAGGGAGATTTTATTAAATGGTTTATTTTTTTGCATTAGATACATATTTAGGCATATTTTTGCATTATTGTACATACATTCAAAAATACTTGGTTTTTAAAAGTGTTTTGTGATGTAGGTATGTATTTTAATGGACACTTATGAAATATACTTGATGAAAAGCCACAATTGCTCGTCCTTTTTTTTTTTTTTTTTTTTTCCCTGTTCCTCCTCTGACAGTAAAAATGGTCTGTTTTAACAAGCTTGTACCAATTTGGGATTTCACACTTAGGTACAGGAGATCTGCATGGTATGGTTTGCAGTCTAATAAATGTTAATGCTGTTCTTGACTCTCCCCCAGCTAAAGATCTGAACAAGCAGGGAGACGTTTTTCTGATGCCATTTCCCCATTACTGGAGCAAATGCCTGAGTCCTGTTGACATTATTTTCACTCAAATGGAAAAGCAGCAGAGTGCAGCATTTTCATTGCTTACCATCCACTGCCTGCTCATGTACTCTAAAATCCAGGCCATGTCATAGGAAGTTTATTAATTATGTGTAAATAAAAGATATGAAACTTCAGAGGATAAGATAGCACCAGGCTACATTGATTTGAATCGCCACTTTAATTGCTGATTAGATCAGCAAGTGGGAAAGCTTCATTCAGATAATCGATTTCTGCCTTGTTTTTGTACTCTAGGCCATATTTTCTGCTTGTCCCTCCCTGACAGATTTTTTTTCCCCCTCCCTGTTTGTTGGTAACCAAATTAACATATTTTCACACAACTACACCACTTTTAAACTCTGTTTGGCCATGCTTTGCATCCCTCTCAGATGCATCGTATCAAGGGTGGCCAGTTGTTCCAGAGCTGTTTATGTGCCCTTCTCCACACCCAGGTGAGTAACCACAGCCTGCTCGAGGGTGTGAGCCAGCCAGTCCCTGTGAGTGTGTGACCAGCCCCTCCCTCCCTGCCATTGTCCCAAGCGGCTCCTGCCATCTCCTGCCTGAGGAGCTCTCTGGCATCTCCACCCTTCCCACAGTTCTCAGGTACCAGGAATGTGATTTGTGAAGGTGAACCATGCAGTAGGCAGCTTCTAAGATCAGAGGAGGTGGCTGCCACCAACAGCAGCACTATGCTGATTTTTTTCTGAATACACATGTGTTTTAAAGCCATTGCCAGCCTGACATTTTGATTGAGGCCCTTGAAATTTTATGTTTCATGTATTAAGGGACACTAAACATTGGCTATCTGTTCCTATAAGATGGCTGTTCCTTGGTTCATAATTTGCAACAAGTTTCATTTGGATGGAAAATGGAACCCAAGCAGTTATTTAGAATTTTCTTAATTAGTTGGCAATATATTTTAAAAAAAGTTTACTAAAATGTTTTGACTTAGCCTGTTAATGAAATAAAGTATTCATGATTATTCCTGGTAGGTTCTAATCCTGCAGGATTTTAGCACTAGCACATCTTATCACCACACAATAATTTTTCCACCTAAAGCAGGAATGCCTTTTATATGCTAGTTAGTTAAAATGTGGATTAGCAATGTATGTGGAATACAGTTATGAGATTGAACTGAAACTAAGGATTTCTTTGCATTCATGGAGAGCTGCCTGCTGGCCACGGCAGGGTGAGCAGTTCAAGGCCGCTTTGGTTTCTGATGGTTTCTTCTGTTCAGTGTCTTCATCTATTTCCGTGGTTTGGCTTGCCTTAAACTTCACCAGCAAACATGTGGCCTGCTTATGACTTCCTATAACTAGAATTGCTGTAGGAGTAATAGACAATAACGATTTAATTCAAGTAGATTGTCACAATTTCAAATACTATTACAATTTTTTTTTAATAAAAAGACTTGGTTTCCAAAGGGACAAATTCAGTCATCTGCTTGTCCGGGTGGGATATCTGAAAATCCAATTGCAGCAATGCCTAAGCTCATGTTTCAGACTTCAGCCATGTGCAGAAAAACTACCACATGTCTCTGCCCTTGTTCCAGCCCCAAGGGCTGAGCAACCCTGCCAGCAGGCACGGCTTGAGTCACTCCAGCTGAACCACAGGAGCAGCCACCCCCGGGCAAAAGGTGTCCCAGTACCCTGATGAGAGTCACATGCCTGAGAGCGGGTGGCACTGCCCTTCCTTGTTCCACCAAAGCATCCCCCTCCTCTCACAAGTCCTGGCTGAACTGATTTTGTGAAGAAGGCAGACTGATGGAAAAACGTTTTTCTTCAGCATGTCTCGGAATAGCTCTGCATTTGACTGTGGGTAGTGCAGCTATTTTGAAGATGCTCTGCCTTAGTTGATTTGCACAGTTTCCTGTATTATGGACTAGCTATAGGCCTGTTTATAGATATGTATAGAAAGGGTTTGATGTGCCAAGCTTTACAGTCTTTTTTCTCCTTCAAAGTGCATTTACTTGAGTTGTCAAAAAAAAAAAAAAAGTTCAAAAAACCATAACAATCTTCTTTTTTTTTTTTTTTCATTTGAAAACTAAGAGAAACAGCCTGGAAATGCATGTGATGCTTCATTATTCAGTGTGCTATCTGCTGAGTCAGAGAGATCCTGTGGAAAACACAGCTGCCCAGAAATGGGCATCTTGATGGGATGAAGACTTCTGATGATAACTGTGGATTCAGCTGCTGACGATGAATGACAAGACTTTGGGTCTGTCTGGTTATTTGCAATTTGTTATACCTACACAAATACATGTGCTATCAAAAGGAAAAGAGTATTGCTGATGCTAGCCTCACAAACAAAAGCTGCCACGTTGGGGACAGACACGTGAACTAAAAGTAGTTGATCATGCACCCAAACCCTATTTTCAGAAGGTAAGATGATTAACAAAACTAATAGCCAGTTAGGCAATAGCTGCCTCTGGTTTATGTGAGAAGGGTGTGTATATAAATGGGAAAGTCTCTGTTTAGCTATTGCTTCCTATTCCCACTGCTTACACTCCCTTCCTTTCTTTCTTTTGTCATTCCATTACTTCTAGCACAGTTATGCTTTCTGCTGCCAAAGTCCGGCAGGAATTTACAGGAAATGGGGTAGGTGTTTAAAAGTTACAAATGCACTGGCTGTATTCACCCTTGCTCTAAATTTACTGTAAATGACAAAGACCTTGTGAATGGACCCATCTTCCTCCCCTCCTCATCTTTGCCTTAATTAGGACTAAACAGTATTCCTTGGGACAAGAGAAAGAAAGGGCAAGATGACAGAGGGTGAAAGACCTCAAGCTGATGCTGCATATGTTGAGGGTGCTGTCACAGAGCCATGGCCTGAGCTAGCCTGACTTGATCTCACAGCATTGTCGTAAATTGAACACCAAACTCATTGCTAGCATTGCCCTGTGGCTGGGAGGAGAGGAGTGGAGGTTGGAGAAAAATTAGGTTGGAAATACCTTGCTAAAGGGATTTGTGCAAGCATTTTGATGGGATGATTGGCCTTGCTAAGTTTTGTTTAGCTCTGTCAGTGAGTTTTTGTGTGCCCTGTGTAGTGGGTGTACCCACACTTCCCTAACTTTTCAGGCAGATGCTGGTGGAAGCAGGGATTGGAGTGAGGCTGACATGTTTTGTTCTTCTGTGTGCTGCTGGATTTAGTTCAACTGCATACTTTTTAAATGGCACTGACAACTAAATGAGACAACTGATGGGATATCTCAGAAGGAATTATATGAATCTGACTTGGAATCCCACATAACCTGTAGGTTCTGGTACCTCTGACTGCTATTTTAATTCTCATAAACTTTAGTAAAAACAGGGCTTTGTGAAGAGCAGTGTAAAAATGCACTAAATGTCATGTTGAAGGTTTTACATTAAAATTTTGACCTGTGTTTCTTCCCGGACCAGCTAGCTTTGTTGTAGGGTATTTTGTGAAAACCTTAGAGGCACACTTGTGCAGGGTCAGGTCTAAAGGAAAGCATGCCCTGGGTGCTGCAAGGAAGATATAATTGTGCGCTCCTTTGCCAGCCCTCAGCCCATAAATTCTGCCATCATCCCTCCATAACTTGGGGATTGACTTTCTCCTCCATAGCTCTGACACCTCCGTAACATTTTCCTATTGCCAGACATTAACAACACTAACAAAACAAGCACCAGCTCAGGAAAAGAGCTACCAAATACTTCAGTGAGCAGCATGGGTTTTACTCCAGTGCTTCAAATACGTATCAGGATTGTGATAGTCTGCTAGGAGCACAGAGCCTGTGATATGAGCCCTGAATGCTCATCACACATAACAAAGATGACAAGAAATTGTGTAAGTGTATGGGACATGTACCAAAATTGTCAATTACACCGGAGCCACAAGCTGTGCCACATGTGCATTGGGAAGATGAATGGGAGGAGATGTTTGGGAGTGGTTTGCACAGAGGAGATGACAGCAGGGGCATTGATGGGACTGAGGTGGAGAGGATACAAAGGTGAGAGACCATCCAGTGATGACAGCCACAGTGTTCTGTCAGCTGAGTCACACCATAGCCTCATTGCAGCCCAGCACAATCAAGGTGAGACGTCACCTATGTGGTGGAGAAGCTTTGAGTGCCCCAAGAGGTACTGATAGCTGTCACCCTCTCCTTCACAGCATAAGAAATGCTATATTTAGGTATGCAGTCATTGTGTAATTAGGGAAGAGAGACAGTTATTTGGGTCTGGGTGCAGGGGAGCAATGCCAGAAGGGAAGGGTAGGGATAGGGGTCACTCAGCAGCTGCAGGCTGTGGTGGTTTCCTGCTCTTTTCAAAGTGAAGCTTGTGGGTCTTCAGACAAGTGACATCACCAGTTCCCACTGGGAGTAAAGATTCTGATTGAGCCAGACCCCAAGAAGTGACTTCCAAAGCCAGCTCTGCTATAACCCTGTCTTACTCCAAATTAATTTTTCAGGTTTATGAAAGACACTAAGATGCTTTACCTCAGAAACAGAGCCAGATTTTTCTTCCATACTCCTGAGGCTGGGCTCAACATCATAAACAAGATGGTGCAAACTAGAAAATAAAGCCCCTGATTAACCATTAGCCAGTCAAAATACCAGGCTTGGTGGTTAATTAATCCAGCCAGTGAACTCACCTCCCAAATGCCATCCAGAGATTTTAAGGTGCAGTAAATGTACTGCAACTGTGTCTGTGCTAGCAAGCAGTACAGCCCGGGAGCAGATCCATAATGCAGGAGAGTGCTGAGACTGCAATGTGCACACTGTCTGCCTTTCATCTGAGAGGAAGCCACCTCTTGTGCCCTCTTCATGATGCAAACCACAGCAGGTTAAGTAGGGATGATTGGGGCATTCACTTTGTAAATGCTCTCCTGACCTGGGCTAACTACTAATGTGTGGGCACATTGCATGAACTGGCCCCATTCCAGCTTCTCTGCAAAAATACTGGGATAAGAAACACATTAAGAAATACTGCTTAATCCCAGAAGCATAATATTAGGCCTTATGGAGACATTCTTAGTATTGCATTAATATATGAATCATACTGAATAATAATAACACAGGATCAAATACCTAAGACAGCCATTTTTAAAAAAAAAAATTTTTCCACAGAAGAAACTCATATTTTCACAAGCTTTAAGGCATGAACAGTATTCCTAATTAATACACACAGATCTCCATCTTATAAGGTGCTAAGTGGCTATGCCAAATCAAAAGGAAGGCTGTCAGCAGCACTGCTAGGACCAAGCTCCAGACTTTCCCATCAAATCCTATCAGCAGCCTCATGCCCACGACATCAGCATAGGGCTTGCCCATGCAGGAAGGCAACCCAAGAGACTGAGGCTGGGATCCAGTCTGATTTCCAGAGAACAGCTTTTAATTGCAGATCAATGATCAGTGCTGTTTGCTTTTAAAAGCTTAGGCTAACCTTGGGAAGGAGGGGAGCTTTCTCTACCATTGTGTGTTGACCTGGCCAATGTCACTGCTGTCACCGCCTGTGCTCGGATTTTCACTACTCTTCCCCTGAAGCAAGTGACTGTGTCAGAAATAGGGGGTGCTTCCAACATCAGTGTGGGCTTACAGAGCAATTGCAGCAGAAGTCAGGGCAAGGTCTGGGCCAGTGCTGTGCTTGGGAAAAGACCCTCAGGGTATGATGTGCCAGATACTGCCCTATCTGTGTCAGTTCACACCAGTGCTTGTACCAGTATCTTTTTTCCCCTCATAGACAATACAGTCAATTTTCATCTGCTTCTCCCCTCCTTTAAAAGAAAAGTAAATCGCTGCAGTTAAAATCAAAAGTCCTCATAAAAACCTGCTTGTGCCCAGAAAGCTAAGTATCAGAGCTTGCCTAAAGCTTAGGAAGAATCAGCATCTTTTTCAATAAATTTACATCTCTAAATAGATGATAAGTGTTGAATCAATTTCCATATGTTAAAATAGCAGAGCATTAAGGATTCTGGCACTTCAAGCAATCAACTAATTTGCGACTATTATGAGAATATCTTTTATATTAGTGGAGCAATTCATCTGAAAATCAGGGACAGTCTGCAGCTCTGTGCCCTCTCAATATCATAAAGGATCACAAATTGACAAGAAAAATCCTGTTTGTTTGCCTGAAAAGATTATGGTGCCTTATGACATTCAGGTCTTTGCAAAGTCACCTTTCAGCTCTTAATAAGCCAATTCATAATGTCTCCCTCACCCGGCTTTCCTGGCTACACGGATACACAGATCCAGCAATAAACAAGTGTTGGCAGATATTTCCTGGTGGAAAAGGCAGGAACTGTGATGCACCAACTTCTGCATACAAAAAAGATGCAAGGACAGAAGCTGTCCAGTGCTCTGCTCCCAGTTTATCCCACCCCTGTATCCAGTCTGGGCTCACTAAGCCTCATGTCTGGCCATGTTGGCTGGCTGCTTGCTGAGCCTCAGCTGACCAGCCCTAAACAAAGTTCACAGCTCTTCATTCCTGCCATTGTGTCTGTGTCTGAAACACACCATTTCCAAAAGGATAAAGAATCTTAGATGTGTATGCAGCCTGAGCTTCGGAAAGCTTCAAGGAAAATCAACTTCTTTCAACATCAGCTAGTGTTGGTTTTACCAGCATGTGGCAGGATGAGGGCTTTGTACCAGGCTTTGAGGGTCAGAATAAAAGGAAGATGAATGAAAAGCTTCAGGTGAAGGGATCCACAGTTAATCCAGCCTTGTGTCACCCCTAGCTTGCTGAGTCATCAGATATTTCCATCACATTTCAGTGCACTGCTCACAAATGTCACATGCTATTGTTCTGGTAAGTGCATGGCACTATCAGACCAGTGGAGGGACACTGTGCTGCTCCTGCACAGCACCCAGCAATGTGGTGTGGTACTGCTGGCCTGGATGCCAACAGCAATACAGACTTCAAAAGTGCCTGCCTGCAGGACAGGAAGATGACAGTACATCAGTATATTCTCCCTCACATTTAAGACACGATTTTCCTATTCCTAAAAAGCAGGCACTAGGAGGAGGACTGATTCAGGGGTTGTTTGATGCCCTTTTAAAATTTAAGCTCGTATTTTAGAGCTGGCAATGCCACCAGGGAAAGCTGCTAATTAAGCAAGTGGATTGTTCAGAGCCCAGATCTTCATCACTATTTATGTGTTTAATTTCTTACTGCCAAAGCAATAGGATGTTCAACCACTGACTTCAAAAGGAGGATTTGTGGGAGCAGCAGGATCTTTATTCTCTATAGATTTTTAACTAACATTTAAACTTAATTGAGAAACTGTGCATTTCTAACTCACTTTCCCCTTACAACATGTTCTTGGCTTGGATTATTCCTCAAAGTTTTCTTGCTCATTCCTCAACTCCATTTACCATTGGGTAAAAAAAAAAAAAAAAAAAGGGAACCCAAAGCAAAGAGGAAAGCCACAGCTGTGCTCCTCATTAAAGAGAAGATAAACACAGACTGCTGTCTGGAAAGCTGAGTATCCTCAGGAGCAGGGAAGTAAGGTGGGGGAACAATTTGCAAGATACCAACATGTTGGCTCCTGGACTCCAGCCTAGAACTGATCTGTTGTCCAACAGTCACTCAGCTTGAGTCCCTGGAAGAACACCCTGCTGCTTTGCTGCAGCAGGACATGGAATGCTGCTACAGGCTCAGTGGAAACACTGTGAGGGTGCAAACACCACTGGAAGCTCTGCATCCAGGCTTTTGCAGTGACAGCTCTTTCAGCACCTCTCTCAAGCAAGTGCAAGTGTCAAGGACACTCTGGATGTGTGAAAAGCATGTTGTGAATGAACCAGTACTGATAACAATATTTTCTTTAAAAAGGTCCATGGTGTAAAGGTCTATGAGGGGCTGTCCATGAAGGGATCAACCCCCCTCACCTATTTTATTTCCCCTAGGATTTCTTGATGCTTTTGTTTTCTGGAAGAAGGGAACGAGTCTTTCCTTGAGAGACCGAACTGCGGATACAGAGTAGAGATGCAAGAGAGCAAGCTGACACAGCACAGCAGCTAAGGGTGTATCTCTAATAATTTACTGGACATCACTCTCCTGACCTTTCTGTATTTGGATCAGCAGGGAGGGTGCGTAATGAGGGCTGCAGGAGGGGAATCGGGTTCTTACAGCTGGTCAGGCGAATTAATGTGAATTGCTTGGCAGTTCACCAAAAGCAGTCCAATGAGGGCTCTTCATCAGAAAAAAAAGAGAAAAAAAAAAATCTTGAAGGTGGCCGGTCCATGAGTGGAATTTGTCAGATTTCTAACCCGCTGTAGAGGAGAACAGTGGCTCAGTGTTTCAGAGAGGCACCACAGCTACGGGCAAGTTGCGTTTGTCTGACACATTTCAGAAACCCTTCTGCTCCTCCACCTTCCGCAGCTTCTCGCTTCCCTATGTGCCTTTTCCCTGTGTTGTTGTGTCCAGGGGGAGCAGAGAAATAGTAAATACCTAGCAAGGTATTCTGCCCTTCCTTAGCCTTCTAGACCACACTCATCACCAGGTATTGCAGAGGCAAGGGCTTTTGTAAAGGTAACTCCTGGGAGCCAGGTAGTTTGAAAACCTTCCCCTCCACACCTCCTCCAATCCATGCAAGTGGAAGCAAATTGGTTTACTCACTCAGCCTGCATGTTGACATTCTCCTCTGACCTGACTCTTCCATTTCTGTGGAGGTGGAGAACCTGCATAAAATGAGAAGTCACCTGTAAAATGCTGATATTTATATTTTTGTTCCGACTGGCATGGCTATGGCAGTGCACGTGCTCTCTCTTCCTAATGCTCTCCTTATGCTCTTCAAAGGGAAATGCCTTTTCCGGCTGGTCACAGTTACTGGCTACTGGCATCCCTCTGAAATGATCTAGCAATGTTTCCCTGCCCTCTCTACAGCCTGGATCAGGGCAATAGAAAGCATCAGAGCTGCTGTGTTCCAGAAGGAGATGGAAACAAAACTGCATTCCCTCAGGGGAAGGGAAACTACTTTCCCTCCGGTTTCTCTTCTGTAAACCATCTTTGCCACAGCAGACAGCTCTTTGACCCCCGCCCCCACCTTCTCTCCCAAGAAGGCACTTGATCCCCTTATGTAGCCATGCTTTGGGGCATGGATGTTCAGGGGTATTTGGAGCAAGTAGGAAGAAAAACCATGGGTGTGATTTCAGTATACACTATTCCAGAAAAGATCAGGCATCATACAGCACTGTTGGCTATCTCCTCATCTTGTCAAAAAAGCAGTGGGTGCTTCTGATTTTGACTTGCAGAGAGGCATAAGGGTGTCATGAGCATTGCACCTGCCTTGCATCCACGTGTCCATCCCTCAGCCCCTGGCGTCAGCACAAAGGCCAGGGCCACTGAGCCTGGCTTGCTCTGCAAGAAGCACTTCTGCATTGCCAAAATCACTGCCCTTTACCAGGCTGCTTTATTAATCTGCTTTTGGGGTACAGGTGTTAGAGCAAAGGGACTCATCACATGTAAATAAACAAATAATCACATCTGTCTGATTTGAATGGTTGCACCCTCAAACGTGACAAAGGATTTTGCAGTGCATGCTGCAAATAAGATATTTAAAATCTCATTTGAAACCTGTCAGCTTCCCTGCTCCACAGAAGGGAGATAACAAACACCACATACTTCAAAGTGATGTTTTAAGGACTAAAAATATGTTCATGTGGGGCTTTGAAAATGCACAGGTGTTAACACTGAGACCCCATTTATTTGACATTGTGCCTGTTTGCAACGCAGCCTTGACCTCCCCTTGCTGCTATGGGCCAGGGCACTGCTGGACAGGAGGACATGGGTGCCTGGCTGCCCTTGGGAGGCCCCAAACCCAACAGCCCCAACAGCGACAGGAAAGGCCAGGGCTTCACTCCCACTGCCACATCCTCACCCAATGCCAACATGTCTTTGGGAAGAAGAGAAAACAAACCCAGATCTTGGGGAAGCACAAAGAGACAGTGGGATTGGGATTGACCTTGGTGGCTGAGCCCTGTGGCAGGGGAGATATCTGCCCAAGTGGTGGTTCCCTGCCCACTGGTTGCAAGCAAGCTTGTAAATGTCACATATTAGGAGAAATTATTTTTCCATGTCCTATTTTCATGTTAATTACTTAAATGTATTTGGAAAAGAAAACACCAAATACCCAGCGATGAGAGAATATTGAAGTTGGAAAGTCCTGCACGGGACTCACAGCTCTGCCAACACCTGGAACCTCAACAGCCTGCGGTAACATTTGGTTTTCTGCAGGACCCCTGCCTCCTTCAGGAAGCGGCAGGAAGTTTAGGACCTCCTTTCCAGCTATTCAGGACTCACTGCTCCAGTCCCAGGCTGTCTGCAGAGCCACAGGTCTTCCACAGGTACCCCACAGCGAGTGCTTTGCAGGTATTACTGCACTCACCTCCCCAGGCCTGTGCAGTAGGTAGGAGACTGATGTTGCCTCATTTTCCCCTGGAGAAGAGACACGTGCCAGGACTCAGATAAGTACCTACAAGAGCACATCCAGATTCTGAGATTTGAGGCACCTAGACCAGGAGTTTTGGAACTCTGGTAATTTTTATCATGTTTTGCACATTCAGAGCACAGCTCCAAGTGTAATGAGGAGTGTTCAGCACTTGCCACTCTAAGAGCACCGCAGGAATGAGGGCATTACCCAAAATATCTGTGCAGAATGAATGGAAAATCCTTTGGTGGAAAAAACAGGAAGCATCCCACATGCACAAAGGAGCTGAGTTACAGTTGCACAAGCACTCCTGTTGTTGGTGTTTCCTGACACCTCAGCACTCAGCTGCTCAGCTGCAACGCTGCCGGTGGGTTTTTCTCTGTGGTATCACTAGCACCGAGTTCTGCTGCACACACACCCACATCTGTGACAAGCCAGTGGCAGGGGACAGTGACAGCACAGCAGTGTGGGTGCTCGGAGTGTGCCCCAGGTCAGCCAGAGGCAGGGGGAATGCGTCCTTGCAGCTTTGCTGGTGCTGCCACGCTCAGTCGCATTCTCTCTGCAGCTCAGAATCACAGAACCATTACTGCCACCACGCTCTAACCAAGCCAATCCGAGGGGCATTAAGGTTGGAAAAGACCTCTGGTGACCTCACCGTTACTTTGGAGTGGTGGAATGATTTATTCATGAACTGATACACACGATGGGAGTGTTCGATGTGTGACACTGACCCCATCAGCATGGCTTTTGGTACCTGCCATGGAAATACAGTGGAACACCGCTCAGGAGAGCAACAACAGCCACTGGGCTGTTTCAGAGGCCAGTGTTCTCTTTGCCCGTGAGAACTTTTCTGCCCACTGCTACGTATGGGCTCTGTGCTTCCTGTACACCTCTACGAATTCCCGGGCTTCCAGCTGAAAACCCACCCAGGCCTGTGAGGATTTGTTTTCCTTTGCAGCACAGTGCACACCAACGCTAATATAAGGCCCTTTATAAATGCAGATCAGCTCTCGTATCTCCTATGCCTTGGCTGGACATATAGATAATCCCTTGGGATAAGCTTGGAACAGTAACGTGAACCTCACTGCAAACCCACGGATCCACGGCAACAGGACAGGGGGCCAGGGGGAACCTCCGTAAAGCTTTGCAATGTCACGGGGTGATTCTGCCCGTGTTGGGACAGCCCCACAGCCCACATGCGGGTGGCTCCCGCGGAGCTCAGCTTAGAGGGTACCCTGTGTTCAGCACAATGGGTGCTGCCGAGATCCCGGCCCAGTTCTGGGAAGAGGGATGGGAAGCGGCGAGGCGAGGCACGGTGTCGCCGACAAGCGCCTTCATGCGTGGCTTTTCTCTTTTTTTCCTCTTCTCTCCCCCAAGTAGCCAGAAGGCGTCGAGCCGATTGTGTGCGGCGAATTCCAGCGGGGCCGGTGGCGGGAGCGGCGCGCGGGGCGCGAGGCGCGGCGCGGGGGG
>VZTZ01009446.1:159675-228893 GCA_013400955.1 Drymodes brunneopygia
TGCCGGCCGGGCGCCACCGCGCCCCCGCCCCGCCGCCCCTCGCGGAGTTCCGCGCCGACTTCGTGCGGGAAAGGCTCCGGCACCACAGCCCCTGCCTTTGGGAAGGGTCCGGGGGTGCTTTTCCCCTCGGCCAGACCCTCCCGGTGGTGAGCAGAAGTGCAGGAAGAGTCACGGAAAAGCGGCACCTCGCCACGGGGTTTGTAAGCTGCCAAGTGCCAGTTAACTTCAATGGAAGGATTCTGGTTTGCTTGTTTTAACAAAACAGCTCCTAGCACCATTATTGTAGGAATGTTGTAGGTTCTTCCTTTCACGGAGCAAGTTTCATCCCTCCGCCTGCTTGACAAATGTTCACTAATTCCCTTTCCAACAGGTAAGTGCAGAGTGAGCTCATTTAACAGGTGGGTCTATGGAAACAGAGAGCAGTGGAGTGACTCCTCCAGGACCACAGATCCCAGCGAGCAGAACTTTTATTTGTTGTGTCAAATAGATGGTCATGCTGAATTACGAAAGAAGTTATCTGGAGTTTAGTTGTGCATCTGTCCAGGGATTCATGAGACCTTCAGATCTAGCAGTGGGGTGTCTCAAGGTGTGGATTCTCTCAATCCTCTGTGGGAGTAGCTCTGCACATCCATCTTCCCAACACCTCTGAGCCTGTCAGACCCCAGTGCTCATTTCTCTCTAGAGGTGCCTGTGCCCAGAAAGGGCCATGCCTGCTGCACTCCTAAACAGAAATACGTATGAATCCAGTGCAGCACTAGGCTGAAACTGTGATTGGACACTAATAATACTGGAAATTGCAAAGAATGCCCCTTTATTTTTCTTAGGCATATATTGTTTCTCTATACACTGCTCAATAATTGAGTGAACTCTTTCATAAAAAAATCAGCTTTAAAAAAAATCAGTTTCAGACCCTATTCCAATGCTTGCCTTTTTTGGTTTTTGTGGGTTTTTTTGAGTTTGAAATCAGATTTTTCCCTTTTTTTTCTGAAAATATTTTCATTCCACGGTTGCTGTGGGAAGGACTCCCTGCCCAGAGTCACCACTGGTAAAATGGAGCAAAGGGCCAACTCCTGTCACATGTGGAACATAAGCAGTGGAAAACTAGAAGTGGTGTTTTCTTCTGCCTTTTTTAGCCTTAGTAGTTGAGGCACTTTTTGTAATGATAATACTTTTAAGACAGGCAGATAGATGTCATTCTTAATTCTTTTTCTTTAAAGAGATGGTGTTCCTTTAATATGATTAAGACCCACTAATGATTAGATTCTCCAGCATCCTGTTTCCTGCTCTTAGTGCACTGTGGGATGTAATTTCTGCTCCCAGCTTGATTATCTCGGTTTTTTGCAGTCACTTTTTTTTTTAATGTTCCAGATTATAACTTTCCTTTCTATGTGCAATTACAGGCTAAAGTTTATTTTAAGGAGACTTAATACAAGCCAAGGGACTGATTATCATTTGCACTTTAAGCCTTGTTGCATGGCTCCTTTAACACAGTGGAGTGTGAAACTGGGTAAATATAAACAGAATTCACAGTGACACACTTTACAGCCTTCTTGCACCCCATGCCTCTTATAAAGGAGCCTCACATTTGATAAGCATCTGATGCCTGGTGTTCTTGTTCTTTCTTTACGTCGTCATTCCATAATGATGCGACTTAAAAAGCTATGTAGGAGGTGCCAGAGAATTCCATGATAACCCACTTGTAAGGAGGAAATGATGAGCATGATGGACTTAAAAGGAAAGAGGAGAGAAGAAAAACGTGGAAAGGTTGCCAAGATGCAATGTGGGGGAGAATAACGCTGAATTTGTCTATCATCAGAGATCCCAGATCACAACACTTTTCATTTCCTGAAAAGATACCTTTAGGCTGGGTTTTTAACATGCTAGAGATGCAGGAGACCCATGTAGATGCTTATTGGCATTTTCAGTACCACCTGGACACTAAAGCTCCGAATCAGCATTTCAGATAGCTGAACTATGTCTAAATCAGCTCCTGATGCTCCTGGGGTTCTCAGAAAATTAATTGGACTTGTGTAGCCATAATCAAGGAGAGTGAGGGTTGTGATGCTATTCCTTACAGTCTGTCATTTGTTTTGGCACCATGTTATTACTGGTATTCAAAGTAACTGATAAAATAAATAAAAATATGATGCCATCTTGCTGCAAGATTTCCTGGAAATATTTCAGAACAGAGTCAGCGGGTCTGAATATTTTATGCAAGCCAAATTATCCCCATAAATAAAAAGTTTTGCTGCCATACACAACAAGTGGGCTGCTTAGAAAAAGGTGGGCCAGCAAGTGATTCTGTCACCTAGCTACACTGAGTCATCTAAAGGTATGAGGGAAAGCAAACCCCTCCAGATGCAGCCCTATTGATTTCCTCAGCTATGTGCTGTGTGTAGATGCTGAACTAAATAATTCAACCATGATCCTAGGTCAGCTGAGGTGGAAATTAGTGGCTGTGTACTTTTGTAGTGACACAAAGCAACTGTGAGCAAAACTGGGCAAGCTTGGAAAACACATACGCCAATGATGAGGTTAATATTTTTTTAATTGCACGGGCACTGTGGTCCACCAGTTTGCCAGCAGCCCCCTTCTCCCACTGCAGAGAGATCCTCAGGCGCCAAGTTTTCCAGGAAAAGCATCTTTGTATATGCAGCCATACTGAACTTTCTAAGCAGCAGCTGAATACTGAAATTACGTTTGTTTTTGTTTTGAAAGGCCGAAATTCCTTTTGCAGGTTCCTCTGGAGATGGGTGAGTCAGTGCTGAGACAGTTCCTGCGCTGCCTGCGTGCAGCACTGAACCACCACAGAGAGCTGTAGATGCAGCTGAACCTACAGGCATTACAACTCTGGTCTTTATTATGGTTGAGGTTTTTGAGGAAAAAGATTAAATCAGTCCACTTCCGAATGAGATGCATGCACTAATGGCAGATGAAACTTTTCATAGTGCATTTGTTACTACAGTCAAGATTTTAAATCCTCTGCAGATGGGGAGATTTTTGGAATCATTACTTGCTAGTTGTCCTATGATGCTATGCAAAAAAATCTCAAAAACTCAGTGGTCAGGTTATTCTCTTAGGTTTTCCCCTTGTGCTAGATCATCTTATTCTGCCTACTGCTGATAAATTCACACTGGTGTCTAAAATGTGGTGCAGCTTGAAAAGAGATTGTAAAACCATGATAGGGCAACATGGGGTTAACTTTCCCTGCTATTATTTATTAAAGGGTAGGGCCTGATTTTCATTTATGTGGAAGCTCCTGTGTATATCTCTGGTAGTCAAAAGAAGCCACAATTTAAACAGGAATGAGGCTCTCAGCAGTCATAATCGTTTTATATATATAAACAATTGCAACAGGTTTAGCATAAGCCAGGAATTGCCAAGCTGCAACATTCAGCTCTGAAGTTTAGGACTAACTAAACAGTTATTGCTAACCCCAAGTATGAAGAAATCATGGGCCAGACCTCCAAAACCATCTCCAAAGTCTGTTTTTAAAATGTGATTTGGAAGTGTTCATTTGATATTTTGAAGACTGCTCATTTGAGTTCACTTCATGTACCTTCTTCATTTTTAGGCCATAGAAAACACAAAGTGCAGACTTTTTTCTGCACTTTTTTTTGTTGTAAACAGAAGCTGAGATTTAGTTGTATATTTATAGGATTACAAGGCCCATGACTCTTAAGATGGCATGAAGTATCATGAGACTTGTGGTATGTGTGTTCGAGAGTTGGCAAGACTGTAAAGAACTTATTTTTACTGCCAGAATGGTTAAGACATGACTGCTTATATGGAAAGAGCAGAACCTACTCAGTAATGCAGGGCTCTTTTCATAACAAAACATTTCACTATGTTTGTGCTTGTAAAGTGCAACAAGCAGCAAAGAAAATGTAGGTCAAGTGAGGTTCCTAGCAAAGCAGTTACAGGTTTTATCTTAAAGGTGCAGTTTAGGTGATGTTAAGTACTGTTTTCTTTCCTTAAGTGCAAAACTGCATCCCTGGCAGGTACTCACCACTGAAGAGGAAGGCAACATGCAAGCCTTATGCCAGGGATTGAAACATCTGTCGTTTTGAGTCTTTCCCTGAATGTTGGTTAAGCTTTGGAGAGATCCTTCTCTTTTCCTTGTTTAAGCATAACCTGCTGTTTATAGCAAGTAAAAAGGCACTTTGGGGAAAAGAGCTGCTGTGCAAAGAGAGAGGTACAAGAGTCTCAAACCAATTTGGCAGTATTGCACTTCTCTGTGTGGCAGGCTGCCTAAGACAGTCCCATGCACGAAGCCTTCAAACTGAAGGTGTTTAAGATGATGCATTAGCTTGTGCCCTTGGGCACAGGAAGCATTGTTGCCTGGTTGCTCCCTTCATCACTTGCCAGCTCTGTTTGAAATAACCTCCTAGCAGCAGAATAAGCATCAGTCCTGAGAGAGGCTTCACAGAGTATGGCTGGGGAACCACCATCTCCAAAGCAGGAGTAAGACGAGGAGGATCTCAAATGTTTTAAATGTACCTGCCTGCTAAGAGAAGATCAGGTTCCAGGAGGAGTAAATCTCAAAACAGTGTGGGAGGCTGGAAGTGTCAGGATGCTGTGAGTGCCCAAACATCTCTCCTTGGCTCTGTGTCTAGCCTGCAGGCAGATTTTGCATCTTTTCTTCTGCATCGTCAAGAGAATTACACATCAAGTTCCACCTCCAGGGTCGCATCATATTTGCACTAACGCCAGGAAGACAAAGAGATGCTTTAGCTCTTCCTGAGGGCTTCACTGCAGTAGATGATGCAGAAAAAGAGAAAACCCAGCCTGACTTCCAGGTCTGAGCAGGGCTGATACCAAACAAAAGCAGCTTTATAGGTAAAAAGGTGCGTGCACCATGTGCGTGTACTCTTCATAGCTGGTGCAACCATGAGGCATTTCCACTTCTGGGTCAATTTCCCTGTTTTCTGATGAATCATGTTACTAAAACGCAGGTTCCTTCTCAGAAACGTCTTCTGAAACAGCCTGCAGTGCCTATCCCCAGGGTGGGTCTGAACTGCAGGAGGCTTGGTGTACTTTGGCAGATGTTTACAACATGTCACCTTATAAAATCACATGGAAAGGTTGGCGTGAATTCCTGTTAATGCCTTTCTTTTCTTGTGTTGCTGTTGGCTTTCAGCACGTGTGGAGCGAAAGTGAGGACTGCTTACCTTTTCTGCAGCTCGCACAGGACTACATCTCCTCCTGTGGGAAAAAGACACTCCATGAAATACTGGAAAAAGTCTTCAAATCCTTCAGACCCGTAAGTACTTTTTTTTCCTTCTAAACATTGACAGCTACCTGTGACTTTTAATAGGACAGCACTGAGTAGAGCAAGGTCTTTTTTCTTTTCCAGAGATTTACATCTCCAGCTAACTGCCTGGGTACAGGAGTGTTAGCACATGAGCTACCAGCAGGCAATTGCAAATTGTTTCTTGGAAGTCAGCTGCCTTTTTATTTCCCTCTCTGTGTTTGAGAGGATAAGATTCCCGTGCAGGGTGGGAGGCCAACTGGTGTGTCAGCCGGTGGCAGCGGGCAGGGACTCGCGTCCTGCTGATGCAGCGCTGACTCTGAGGAACAGGAGACGAGTCAGCGCCACGGGACTTTGTGGCAGAGTTGTTTCCTGGCACTGGAATTGGGGAGTTTTGCAAGGATGTGAACAGCAACAGTAAACCTCTGGGAAACGGGAAGTACGGTCTCTCCTCTGGGTGGTTTGTTTTATTTTATGGTTGGGGTTTTTTTCCCCCAAGTGATGCCAATTTTGCTGTTAGGATGGTTGCCACTTGGTATTTGCAAACGCTGGTTTGGTCACTGCTTGAGAAGAAGTTGGAAGAGGAAGCTGTTTTGTGGGGAGGGGGCCTGTATTTTTCTGTTTTGCTGCTACTCAGCTTTCTCTGTCCTTGTTTAACATGAAGATTTGTGCCAAAGCCTGGATTTCATCAGGGTGAGGTGTCTTAGGCTGGCTGTTGTCCTTCATTTTTGCCAAATGCTCCCTTTACACAGCCTCTCCTTTTGAATGCTTGAGTCTGACTAAAGGCTTGGTGCAAAGCAGGGTAAAGGTTTGTAGCCAGAGCCATTCTCCCATGATGTTCATGAGAAAGTTCACCAATGGACGTTTTTATACTCAACTGAAAATGTAGACCTTTTCCCTCTTGTCTTTTTCTGGCTGACTGGTTGAAAAGACTGGAAATGTATCCCAAGTATTTAATGTGAAAGGGAGGGCCTGGAGCACTGATATGAAAACATTGGCCCTCTCTGTGTTACACCCTTGCAATGGTTTGCACAGATCACCACAGCTGGTCGACATAAAAGAGCATCATTTTAAAGAATCCTTTGAGAGGCTAGAAATAAATAGAACAGATGCACACTTTTCTTAGAAAGGGCTGGAAATCTGATCTGTCACTACAGCTGCTTGCAGTTGTGAAAACATGCCAAAATACTAGTGTGTTTCCCGGAACAACATTGGGCTCTAGGATCTTCAGAGCTGTCTTCTCCTGCTCAGGGAAGCTGTGCCTTTGATGAGAAACTTCCGTTGGTTTAACTAAAGAGGACTTAAAAAAGACTTAATTAAATCCTTGCAGATTACTTATTTCTTTTAAAACACGTTTATTCCAGCATAATTTAAGTTACTGAGAAATTGACTGCAGTCAAACCAAGTTGAGCTACTCTTCAGAATAGAAAGGTTCAAAGCAAGGGGAACCATTATGCTCAGGTAGCCTGGGCCCTTCATTAATACATCACATTTCACCTCATGATTCGCACTGCCAGCCATATAAATTGAGGTTGAACTAGAACGTGTCTTTTCCAAAGACACCCACTCTTGATGTAAAGTCTTCAGCTGACTTAAAGGATACAACACTGCTGGGCCCTTTTTCTTCTCATGGCTATTTACGGTGCTCTGAATAACTCTTTTGTTTACAGTCTGCATTTTTCCAGTTTTGCTTCCTAGCTGTTGGATTTCGTTTTGCTTTTGTTTGCTGAAAAATGGTGTCCTCAACTGCCAGAGACCTCTTGCAGACTGTAATCAAGTACCTCTTCATTTTATCTTGGTTATACCACAGATACTAAGTTTCTCAGATTCTCCTTTGACCCAGTATTTGCATCAGCATAACAAAACTGAGTTTATCGTTTGAGGTATGGCTATGTGTAGACAACTCTAATAAGGAATGCATTGACATTTTGCCCTCATAGTAACTATTAAAAATAGCACATACACAGGAGGAAAGATTTTAAAAATTGAATGGTGTTACAATAGATGTATGCAAACAGTTACTTTGCACCCTCTGGCCTTTGCCAGAACAAAACCACTTTTCTTCAGTATTGGGAAATTATTTCCTTGGCATTACTTCATGCTGTCTCCTGTCCTTCTCTGCTGGACCCATTTTACTAATGAGACCACCTTGCTGTCAGCTTCAAGGCAGCAGAACATTTGCAGGGCCTTTCTTCTCCTCTATCCCAGCAAGTCAACTGATAAAGACCAATCTGGCAAACTCCAGTTTGCCAGAAAACAGCAGTTTGGAAAAACAGCAGTTTAGGTAAAAACTGCAACTGAAGGTCAGACTGGGCTTTTCTGAAGAGTGTGGTGGTCCTGGCTCTCAGTCTGGGACACTGGGGACCAGGTTTTTAGCAGGTGCTTGCTAAGCACCTTCTGGTAGTCTTCTCTGTTTTGGTATTCCCAGTGGACATTCATGATTATTAGACAGTTCTGAAATTCTTTGTTGGGGTCCTTTGAAGGGAAATACTTAGAAGAGAACAGTGGCAGCACATCTGCAGCTTTCCATGCCCTTGTGCACAGCAGGAGTTTCTGCCTTCCTGTAACTGAGGGCTCCAAAACCAACTTTTTCCAGTAACTCAGCTCAGCTCTGCTCTGCACATTCATGATAACAGCCCAGCCATGTCTCCACAAGCTTACCCTGGGGCTATGGAGTGGGAAGGGACTGGCTTCTCATGCTGCTGGGCCCTGTGTTTTGGAGACAGTGAGAACATGAATGCCCAGCAGCTGGCAACCCTCTCACCCTTTTTCTTTAAAAAAAAAAGAAAAAGAAAAAGGGCGACACTCTCAGTGAGTGACAGAGAATTCCCTCTGCTCACCAGTCTGCCCTGGGCACAGAAGGCAATGAGGTTGGTCTAGATACGCTCACCATCACTCTCTGCTCTCAGGCATCTCTCCCTAATGTTTTATGGGCCTAAACACAGTGCCAGGCAGGATATTGAATTAGATGAGGCTTTTAAAATGTGCTGGTTTACCTGCAACAGCTAAACAACACCTCTGAGTCCTGCTGTAGACAAGGTCAAGGTGTTTCTTTACTGAAGCTGGTGAGGGGCCTGTTGTCTCTACCCATTACTGCCTTCCTGGGTTGGTTTCTACAAAACTCTGTGATTTGCCTTGTTATCCACTTATTTAGGGAGCATCCAAAAGTGCCAGACATCATGAAGGTACACGATATCAACTAATAGCACTGGGCTCAGATACTGTTATTTGCCTTGGAGCATTCCATCTCCTCCTGTCCCTTGTGTCTCTGGTGTCAGAGGTGCTATGCTCTGGTGCTAGGAGGTCCCCATGCTGGTGCTTTGAAGCATATCTGCTTGGAGACTAAGTTCTTCCCACAGGGATTCAACAGAACTGTGTTATTTCTAGTGTAGCATCACATGGACTGCTAAAGTTCAGTCTTGTACTTGGTTTACTTTTCAGTGTGCTTGTGTGCCAGCTTTTAGTAGGAGCTGGTATCACTCTGCTTCCGTGAGTTAGTAACTACAAGGTAGTTTGTAAAATCAGGGCACTTTGAAAGACTTAAAGACAAATATAAGAAATGCCTGAGGGACATCACACCAACTGGCAAAGTTTGCAGGAAACCAAGGCATGAGTCACACAGTTCAGCAGCAAATTCCAGGGGTCACTGGAGGGGTCACTAGAGGGGTCCAGCTCACACTGAACGCATCTTCAGCCTGAAAAGCCTGCATCTGAAGTGGGGAGTCTACAGTGTAAAAGCCATTTATGCCATCTTCACTGTATTCATGCATGTCCCAGTGACCTCTCCTTTACCTCCAGATGGGTGGTTTGGCCAGCAGAAATAAATAGCTGTAGTTCAGGCAGGGCTGCTGGTTGTTATCCTCCCTCCCTCCTCACCATGCCCCTGACCTACTCCTAGCCATGCATCCCTGCCTGGCAGTTTTGTTCCTCTTGGCTTTTTCTCTTTCTACACCAGTTTTCCATTTTATCTTTTCTCCTTCTTGTCCTCTCCAGTTTCGTCCTTTCAAGTCTGCTGCATAGCTGATACTTCAATATATGAAGCAGCTATGGACTAGAAGAAGAAACTAGTGTGTGTAAAAGAAGACAAGGTGGGAGTCAGTCTAGGGTCAGCTCAGGCCACTTTCATCATCTTACTTTGTCCTTACCTTTTGTACACCCTCCTTCTGTTTTGTCCCAATGTTTGTAGAGCTCCTTGTGCTTTGGACCTGATCCTCCCTCCTTGTGTTGAAGGTGTGGGCTGACTTGCACTGCAGTCTGGAGAGCAGTAAGGGGTTAACAGCAGTGAGGGACCACCATAATCCTGTGGGAAGCAACAGGATGTGACACCTAAAAGCAAGACCTGCATGGTCGAGGTCCTTGGTGCCTTGGAGGAGCCTCCCATTCCATTCCATCCCACCCCCATTCTTCCTCCATAAAACCACTAAGGTCTGCAACATCACTGTGATTGACACTGCTCCCTCTGATTTATGCTGCTCCAGGGAAAGAGGAGCTGGATTTCCTGATGGTGTAGAGAGAGGGGATGTGTGAAAAGCAGGATGTACTCCCCATCCTGTGGGATTGTGTCTTTGCAGGTCTTGTGGTGCGTGTTGTGTTTTCCATGCTAATTTTGCATGGGAGAGGCTTACAGTATCCCATAAAATGAAGATTCATGTGACTCATTTCCTTGCAAATCAAAGAGGAATTATGACCAGAGGTGGGAAAAAAAAATGCAGTCAAAACTCCTTCTGCCAGGTGATAAAAGCAGGAGTACAACACTCACATTTATTCTGAATATACCAGATTAGTTTAACAAAAATAATACTGGTGTATAAGAAAGTCTAGAAAGAGTCCTTGCTTTTGCCTTTTGAAAACTTGAGTATTTTAATTTTAGCTTCAACACGAAATAAAACCCTTGCGTCCTGAAAATAAACTGAGCAGTTCATGTTTAGTTAAGCATTTGATTTGAAAAATATATATGCATAGGAACAATTACTTTCTTCTGCTCAGAAAACAAAAACGTTTTCCATTTGGGGTCTCTCCGCATTTTTAAAATGCAAAGGAGAGGATTTAGTCAGCAAATTCTCGTTCCGTTTCTCTGCCGAAGAAACCCTGCAACTAAAAATCTGATTTTCTCCCAGTGACAGTGAGGAATACAAGCTTCATTGCACCCAAAAGCTAATTCTATGCATTGTATTTATGTCCACGGAATAATTTTGAATGTCGATCACAGACTGAATTAGTTTAGGTACCTGAAAATCTGCCTCATCTCAGCCTTCTCATTTCCATGCTCTCACCTAAAAAGTGTCATCCTCCTGACAATTTTTCTGGGCTTCGCCTCTTCCAAGAGCTAACAGCTGCATCCCTCTCCAAAGAGGGTGTTACATGCATCTGTGCTGCTCTTCCAGCCCTGGCAAGCTAAATACATGGTATTCTCAGTAATGCCTGGCCTATGATTTTGCTTTGTGGCTATTAATAGCTGTTAGTTAGTGTAGGAATCTAATACAAGATTTCCACAACAGATGCATTATTTTGACTGTTACTTGGTTTATCTGTCTTCTGACTTCTGTTGGCTTAGCAGCCTTTTGGAGGAGAGGGGAGAAGTTCAAACATGGCTGTTTAGTCCTTTTCCTGGAGTGAAAAAGTGACGTTGCAGTGGTCAGAGCCATCAGGTGGAGGCATCCACCTAAACATTGAACTTGAATATTGTCCAAGGAAGATGCACTGGCAGTTCCTTGTAAGCCCCAATCTAATTTGCAGAAGTTTAAAGGGACAGTATTTCAGTGAAATACACAGTAATTCTTACTGCAAGGTCTTCACACAGCTTGCAAGACTGGTGTGATGGAGTGAAGGGTTTTTAGGGACTCCTTGCCTACTCCACACTAGCCGGTCCTTCACAAGGATGCTGTTTCTTTGGCTTTTATAGGAGTGACAAAAAACAATCATAAACCAAGATAAATACTGCTACAGTATTATCATGGTTCTTTCTGAAGTTAAACCACTGCCAAGTCTAAACACTCAACAATTCATAATGCGACCTCAGGGAAGAATGTGAAGCTTTTTGCAAGTGCTTTGTTTTGGTTTTATTTATCTTCCGGTCTCTGAGCACTTAATTTGGTGTGAGGATGCATTTTCAAATCTTTCTTTATCCCAGGAGGGAGAGAAAGAGAGTTAAGATCATTATACAATACTGTTATTCCAGGCTTTGAGGTTTTTAAGAAGTGCACGTAGGATTTGTGTGAAGATTTGCAGCAAAGCTGCACGAGTGGGTAATTCACTGTTACACAGTGTTTTCTCTTCTTTGTAGTTACTTGGGCTTCCAGATGTTGATGATGATGCATTTGAAGAATATAACGCAGATGTGGAAGAAGAGGAACCAGAAGCCGATCACCAACAGATGGGTGTCAGTCAGCAGTGATTTTCTGAGAAGCTATAAAAAAATTCGGAAGCCTTTGGTACCAGGTGGGGTCAGGTGGTCCCACGTTAGCCTGTTCGAATTAGCACATCACAAGGGGATATCTGGCTGCCAAGATAAAAGTTTTACAAAAAATGGTTTTAAAAAATAATAATAGTAATAATAATCTGTGATGAGCTTTGCTAAGAAGTGACCTGAATATTGCTCCTGCTTCAGTGGGTTTTCTATGGAGTTGTCTTGGTAGCATTCTGCCGTTATCAGTCTAGAAGTAGTTTTGTCACTGACTTGTCTCTTCGATTTGTGTTCGAGAGTAGTGTTTGCTGACATGAATGTAGAGTACTGAGAATGTAGGAGGCGTGTGGGGAGAGTGCCGAGTCCTCAGCAGTGACCTTTCCAAGGAAACCAGCGCAGAGAGCAAACACCACCTGCGCTTTTCTTTTTAGTTCAGTAGCTATAGGTTTTTGACAAAGTACCAAACGTGGAGAGACTTCTCTTGAAAAACAGTAGTTTAGTAGTGGTTGGTGCTGCAGAAGTGCATATGAAGGCTTAACAAAAATAATGGGAAGTAGGAAATCCAGGCTGTGTCAGACATATTGCTGTCATTTCACTGACGCCTGAGTGCTGAATTAATAACTGGGAGTAAAACTGGCACCAGCAGCACACATTATAACAAGCCTGGTACTTCGACACCATGTGATCCAAAGGCAAGTGCTGCTTTCTTACACATCAAGTGAAAAATAGCCATCGCCTGTCCCACTTCTGCATGACAACTAACTTTTAACTTCTCTGGTTTTGATACACTACCAAAATATTACTCAAACTTCATGGCATTGTGCATTAGAATCAGAGAATTGTGGAATATGCGGAGCTGGAAGGGACCCATCAGGATCCTCAAGTCTAGCTCCTGGCCCTGAGCAGGACACCCCAAGAATCCCACCATGTGCCTGAAGAGTGTTGTCCAAATGCTTCTTGAACTCTGTCAGGCTTGTGCTGTGACCACTTCCCTGGGGAGCCTGTTCTGGTGCCCACCTACCCTCTGCATGAAGAATCTTTTCCTGATATCCAACCTAAACCTCCCCTGACTCAGCTTCAGGCCATTCTCTCCAGTCCTGTCACTGGTAATGAGAGTGAAGAGATCTGTAGCTGCCCCTCCTCTTCCCCTCTTGAGGATGCTGAAGACCACAGTGAGGTCTCCCCTCAGACTCCTCCTGGCTGAACAAACCAAGTGACCTCAGCCACTCCTCACCAGGCTTCCCTTCCAGACCCTTCACCATCCTTGTTGCCCTCCTCTGAACACTCTCTAATAGCTTAATGTCTTCTTTACATTGTGGCACCCAAAACTGTACTCGAGGTGAGGCTGCCCCAGTGCAGAGCAGAGCAGGACAATCCCCTCCCTTGCCCGGCTGGCGATGCTGTCCCTGATGCTCCCCAGGACACAGGGCCCCAGTTGGCTCTCCTTGCTGCCGGGGCACTGCTGACTCACATTCAACTTGCCATCAACCAGAACCCCCAGGTCCCTTTCCACAGTGCTGCTCTCCATCCAGCCTCTCATTCCCTGGTCTATGCACACAACCAGGGTTGCCCTGTCCCAGGTGCAGAATCCAGCACTTGTCTCTGTTAAACTTCATACAGCTGGAGATTGCCCATCTCTCTAATTCATCAAGGTCTCTTTGCAGGGCCTCTCTGCCCTCAAGAGAGTTAACAGGTCCTCCCAATTTAGTGTCATCAGCAGACTTAGTATTCCTTCAAATCCTGCATCCTGGTGGTTCATGAGATGTTGAAGAGCACAGGGCCAAGGATGGAGCCCTGTGGAACCCCACTGTTGATAGATTGCCAGTGTGGTGTCACCCCATTGACTGTAACCTTTCATGCCCAACCTGGGAACCAGTTGCTCACCCATCCCATGACAGGTTTATCCAGCTATGTGCTAGACATTTTGGTCAGAAGGATACTTTCGATACAGTCTCAACAGCTTTACTGAACTCCAAAAATACTACATCCACTTGCTTCCCTTGATCAGTTAGGTGAATTATCTTGTCATAAAAGGAAATCAGGTTCGACAAGCAGGACATTCCCTTCATGAAGCCATGCCGGCTGTGACCAGTGACTGCTTTGTACTCCAGGTGTTTTTATGTACCTTCCAGAACAATATTTTCCATGATTTTACTGGGCACTGAAGTGAGACTGACAGGCCTGTAGTTTCCGGGATCTTCCTTGAGTGCAACTTGAATGCAACTTAACACTAAGCCATAAGGGTATCAACCAGCACCTGGCTCTTAAAACTGTGCTGGATCTCTTCCTGAGCCTTAGAGCTAGTCTGGGCGTTTACACCTTGTTGGAGGGGAGCTAAAATACTGCTTCAACTGATACAAAATCTAGTGAGGTTTTACTTAGCAGGGGACTTGCTCCCTGAGGGGTTTGGTGAGAGTCTTGGTATAAAGGAGAAGAAGACCCCTCGTATTTTATACCTGTTTTACATAGTTCTGAGTAACTTGGATGAGTGCCAGACTGTGAAGATGCAGGGTCTCTTTATTTACTTGCCTTTTGTACCGAAAATATAAGAAGCAAAGGTAATTCTGTTGTAATACAGCTGTTTTCCACAATCAAGAAAGATGTTTCTAAATTAACTCATTTTTTTCCAATTTTTTAGAAATTGTGAAATGAAGGTCACATGCTTCAGAAGTCCTTTTATACAGAATTAGCTTTATAAAATCAAAGAGTGAGCGAAGAGAAAATGCTTGGACAACTCCTATAAACAACTCTCATAATTTTGAAAACCCTGTTGTTAAAGATGTCTCCTTTTCAATAGATTTTTTAAAGACTCCTTTTCCAGGGTTACTAAAGAAAGCAAGTTTTCTTGATGGTTTACATTTATGATGGTGGTTTGAGAGATGCATAGCACATGATTTTTTCTGTTAGAGGCAAAGATCTTCCATAACTGGGACGATGTGTGTTACCTGAGTCTGCACAGAAGTGTCTGCAACACTGTAAAAGTCAGAGTTCAGGAATATTAAAAAAAAAAAGTGGAAGAAAAACAGAGCTTAATGCAACTTTGTACACTCTTTCAGCATGCAGGCATAGACATGGTAGTTGCAGCACCTTTTCTATGGACTAGTGACGTGAGAACTGTGGCAGTTCACTGTATAACACTGTACAGCAGCAATAGGCTTTTTGCTTACTGAAATAAAGTGTAAGACCAGTGGTTTCCATCCCTGCATTAAGTCGCTGAATTTTCTTTCCTCTCCAGCTAGTACAGATGCTATAACCTTAAACAGAGCCTTCCTTCAGGAGAACCTTTCTCTTCATAGCATCCAATCCTTGGGTTGTGGCTCACACAAGTAGATCTTACAGGGCTGACTTTCCTCTGCTCTAGTGTAATGCAAGGAAGGAATTTACAGTAGTGGAGACAAAGTCCTGCTGTGTTCAGGTGTGCTGGGCACTTGCACCCATTTGTTTGAGGGGCAGGTGGCTGGCGCCAATGTGCAGGTGCAGGCACCCACACACACCTGCATGGTGAGCTGGGCTGCGGGCCCAGCCTGACTGGGACACAGCCCTCTGCCTTTTGCAGGCAGGCAGCCTTCCAGCTGGATCAGTCCCACCGTCTGGCTCAGCGTGTGGCTGCACACACGGGTGCTGGCACAGCAGAGGGGAGGGTGCAGGGTGGACATGGGATGTAGTGAGGAGCTGCTGCTAAACATACCTTGCACAATGTCAGAGGCCCGTGGTGGAGGTGCAGACTGGCCTAAATGCTGTGAGGGATTGGCTCCACAGGGCTCAGTGGGAGCTGGGCGCTGGTGGCAGTGGGATAGGCAGGAATTCATGAAATGAGGAAAGACTTACTGCCTGTAATTGCATGCAGGAGGTTGTAATGTGCACTGCATTCTGCTGCCTTTCCCTGCATATTGATTGAATTGTTAATGAGCGGTTGAGCATTAATACAGTTGCAAGCAAACAACGCTGTAAATTATGTAGATACATTATTATTATTTCCTGTATTCACTAACTCACTTTTTCTCTGGAATGTCGTGTCATTTGAGTGACTTCCACACAGACTACAAGTGCTGGACAGCCAGCCCTCCTGCAGCGCTCTCCCCTGCAAAGCTCCCACTGAGGCCAGCGAGATTTTGTTCAGACAGGACCTCCAGGACCATGGGATGTGTGAGGCTTGGTCCTGCAGAAAGCTGAGCGCTCTCGTTTCCTCCCACTTTGCCGAATGTGTTGAGCCCTGCTGCTGAACTGAAGCATGACCAGGCAGCACTGAGAATAAAGTGGAATTTTATACATAGAAAATTTAATCTACATGTAATAAATGTGAATGAGCATTAATATAGAATGTATTTTATCAGAAAATATTGATTCCTTACTTTGACCAAATACATTTCTGTATTACTGTGTTACTTTTCCATACTTGCCAAATGATGCAAGAGATGTGGAACTGGTTTGGTTGTACTGCAAAATGTTTTTGTATTTCATTTGTATTTTATTTTTCCCTCCCTCCTACAATACTACATATTGCAGGTAGTAGCCATTCAATAATTAATCAGGGGTAGCATGACCCAGTGGCTAGACTGCCAGATTGAGACACAAGATTTGCCAACACACGCATAAATGCTTGCAAACCTGGGTACTTGGTGAGATGTGGGTTTGTAGCTCTGCCATTTCCTTGCCCTGAGCTTTAGGTGGGACTCAGTCTCTGACAATTCAGGGCAGGCCTCCAGTTATGCATGCAGACCTCTGGAAAATTTAGCAGGAGCAGGGTAACTCTTTTGAAAGTCCCACCTTAAGTCTTTTGTAAAAGGGACTGTTCATATTATTTGTCCATCAGTGTATGGAGTGCTTTATGTCTGTGGGTGAACAGAGACACACATTAGCATTGCCTATCCTCAGAGCAAACCAGTAATGAAAGGACACAGGAGGGTCTCCCTTTTCCCTCAGCCTTTCTCATAGGCATTTCATGCTCTAACTAAATATAAATAGATCAGAGCAGAGCCTCTTGCAGAACTGGTGCTTCTGAATAGGAGTTGCATGAATGCAGTGAGCAGAGTGCTGCTTGGGCGATGAGAAATACATAGGATGCCAGAGGGAAAGGCAGATTTCAGAACTGTGACGAGTGCAGGGGCAAGAGTGAGCAAAGCCCCTTCAGAGAGCAAGATGCTCAGATTTCTGAGACAGCCAAAGCCATCCTGCCAAGTATCTGCATATTGAACCCATGCAGTTTATGAAAAAGCTCCTCTGGACACTACTAGTAGAGACCTTAAGCTCATTTGTGTTTTCCTGTTAGTGTCCTGCCAGATTAAAGCATTGAGATGGTTGAGGGAGGAAGGGATAGAGAATAGAAGGCAAACTGCAAAGCTTATTCCTGTTCTTCAGCATGGTGATACTGTGTGAGTAGGTAGAAGCAGCAGTCAGGATGCAGGAAAGTCCCTTTTGAGGTGCACAGTAACATCTCCTAGAAGGACTTGCTCATGAGAGAAGAAATTGTAAGACTCTTACCTCGCAGAAACCATGGGAATAGCTCACCCCTGAGCACAATGACCTGAACCCCTACCAGACTTCAGCTCCACCTCCTGCCCTGCTCCAGGCTCTTTCCAGGCAGTTTCCCTCCACACATAGTGCTGTGCCTGTGAAAGTCTCATGCTTGTAAGAATGTCACTTTTGCTGGGAATGGCCAGAGTTAGTGTTCCTGCATCAGTGACATGCACGCCAGCTGCTGCATCTTGTCACTCTGTCCCACACTCTGTAAGAAGTGCTGTGTGAGATGGTGGCTGGGGGCAGCAGGGAGGAGTTTTCTGCTGCAATATTGCTTAGTAGGTTCCTGTCCTTTTCCCCTCTGCAAGGTGGGACATGAGACTGTGACAGTAAAAATGATTGCAATAACATTGTGGACATTGTTTTGGAAAGCTGCCATTCAGGACATATTCCCAGCCTCTTTCAGCATGTTTCCTGACCTTTCTCTGGGATCCAGGGCTGATGTCTATGGCTGTTTTACTCAGTGCTAGCTTTAGCAGTGGCAGGAGGCAAGGTTGCATCCTTACCCTGCATCCATACTTCCCTCCTGTCCATCCTTACCATTCTGTTCATCTCAGAAGTTCTCACTCCCAGAGGAAGGGAAGCCTAGGAGGGAGAGAAACACCCTTGTCTTCCACAGCTTGCAGGCAGGTGCATCAGTGAAGCTGCACTTCAGCACAGTGTGAGTTGCACCGTCCTTTCTGTACATGGGGATGAGGTGGCATGGGAGAGGTGTTACCCCTTGAGGACCCAGGAGTGGTCCATGCTGGACAGAGGTTATGCAGAAGACAACAGTCTTTTTAGGTGCCAAACCCAGTATCTTTTCACAGGCAGTGATGTCTAGCCAAATAATTCAGCCTCTGAAAATCATTTGTGCTCTCCAGGTTGGGCATCCAGAAAATGAGACTTGTCTGGTTGCCTGGTCACTGGGAGGTCTCTTTCTCGGTGCTGGCTGTTTTCAGTCTGGCCAGAGGACATGGGAAATTGGGAAGGATCCTTTCAGGGGCATTAGCTGGATGCCCCTTTCTGTAAATTGCTGAGCAGAGGCACATGCTTTGTTTTATGTGTTTAATTCTGGCAGGACCTCCCCTCCTCCCCAGCAGCCTGTCTCTGCAGCCAGCTGCAGCTGGGAAAGCTTTGTGTGAGAGCCAGGCAGGAGTAACTCAGGGCAGCTGCTCCCAGACCTTGTAACAGGCTGGACTTGAGGTCGTCCTTGCAGGGTAATCACTGAGCTGAAGGCTCAGGGGACATCACTTCTAATGCAGATATTTAAACTGAATCTATAAATTTGGTCCTTAGAGGGCAGACCCTGTCATTTTGGGTTTTTATTGGACTTCTGAGACTTAGTTGGACTGTTGGTGTCTGATGTCTGTTGCAGGTGTACAGAGGAAACTTATTCACTTAGCCACATTTACTTGTTCAGTGAGCCAAATAGTTTTTTACATGATCTATGTTTGACTTTTTCCTCACTGCTGATTTTTTTTTAAAGAAAGACAATCCCTAAAAAGGCACATCTGCATTATTGCAAACCCCAGTTTATACAGAGCTGCGTAGCACTGCACTGTCAGTATGAGCTTGGACATTCAAAAATAGAGATTAACAAAAAGGGCCTTCATTTGTCTACAAGAAAAAAAAAAACCAAACTCCTTTGAACTAGGTATTGCTGACTGTAATGAAGCTCACAGGTTTCATGTAAAATACACTGAACTTTGAAATTCCCTTTCTGTACCAACATGCTGATGCTCATGTAGGCAAAGATCTGTGGTAACACTGCATGTAAAGGAAGCTTTCATCTTCAGGGGTGGTGATGGTAGAAATGTCAGCTCTGAATTTCAGTCAACGCAATTTTTTTGTCAAGCTTTCCTTTACTAATGCAGGGACTAGTCAGCCCTGAACACATCAAGCACAAATCATGTTGTGCCACGCCATGCCAAGGCTGTCTGTGGCGTGGTTTCCGCCATTTTTCTGGCTGGAAGATCTCTCTGTCTTTGGGACTACAAAGCTGTGAAAGGAGTCACCAAAAGAAGTTGCCCTTTGTTCAGCACTTTCAAAGGTGTAAGCCTTCAGTGGAGCACTGCCTGCCTTCTGATCCTGCTTCTTTGTCCACCACCAAGGTGTCAAATGCAGCAGTGTCATTACACCATGAGCTTGCCATTAAAGAGCTTACCAAACTCTGATGACTGACAATGTCTTTCCTCTGTGAGCAAAATAAACTCAGTTTTGAACCTGAGGGGCTAAAACACAGCTACAATGCATGTGGCACAGGCTTAACTTTCTCGGGCACTGCTGGTGCATGGTGGGACAACACAGTGTTTGCAGGTGTAAGGAGGAGAAAATGATGTCATCTGAGCTTTGGGCACTGCAAAGCGAGCCCTGCTGGACCCAGAATCGTCGGGTGGTTTGGTCTGGCACAGTCTGAGGCAGTGGATTTGCTGTCAGAAGCTGGGAATTGGTGGTAGTATTTATGTATGAGCCAGTATTCCAGACCTCTCAGGTCCTTTTCTGTTTTGCACAGATTAGAGAGACATCTGTTCTAATTAAGAGACATGTAACAATGCTGAAATGAAAATGGTGATTCTGTTCAAATAATTTGTCTTTTTTCTTTAAACACTTCACTCTTAATTGCCGCTTTGACATCTTCTCACCCTGATTTAGTTGAAAGAGTCAAGTCAGTCATAACCTTTTGTCATGAGTCTCTGTGGGTTGACACCTTCCAGCCCATGGAAGAGGAAGTGCTTTAACTTAGCACTTGCCTTGGAATTTTGGCATTTCCCAGGGCATGAGCACTGAGTAGGAGCACACCAATGCCCTCTGGTGTGCTCAGAACCCCAAGTGCTGCCTATAAAGTCATTCCTGTGGCTGGTGGAGTGCCTGCCAGGACTGACTCCCTCGTGTTGGAGCACGATCCTGGCAGCAGAAGCCCCTCAGCCTCTTGAGAGACCTTTGCATGTGGTGGAAGCCACTGGGACAGTTCACACCGGCTGCAGATACAGCTGCCCTTGTGGGAGCAGTGCTGTTCCCAAGCACCTCTTCAGCTGCTTGGAGCCTGCTGCCCTCTCAGGTCTGCTGGATGGGCTTCTTCCTGCATCAGAAGGTCAAGTGAATTTAAATGGTTTAGACATCAGATCTCTCCTAACATGAACCTCAGCCCAGGGACAGCCATCTGCCCTGCTGTGGTGGGGAGCTGCCCTGCAAGGTGGTGGCTACAGCTGGGGGCACTGCCATGTGCACAGTTTTTTCCAGTTCAAGTTTGTCCACACTCCAGCTCTCCAAAGTTCTGCCACACCCTCCCCAGATCAAGAAGTTGGGATATTCCAGAGCTGTGATAGGTTTTGGCTTTGTATCAAGGAGAGCAGGTCCATTAGAGGTACGCAGTATGTGCTGCCTCTGTTGGCTCCTGCCTAATGCTCTTCCTCAGCACAGCTGTCCTCAGTCAGCCAGCTGGGAAATGCTGTTACCCCCCTCGGCACACTATGTGCTGTTTTAAGGAGCACATTAGATTTTACATTTTCTTCATGTTCCTTCTACTCTGTGTCAAGGTTCTTGCTTCTGCCACTTGTTTACTGAGTGATGAAATGCTGTAAAAAAGCACATTTTTTATTTCCAGTGCCTAGGTATATGTATCGATGCTTTTTGCCGAGTAGTGCTGTGCTTGTGACGCCAAGGCAAGGCTTTTGTACCTTTTATTAGACACAGAAAGCCACAAGCTCAAACTCCCAAACTCCCAGTGTGCTTCTCCACACTGAAAAGCAGCATTTTTATGAGGCAGTCTGCTAGCAGGTAATATCTCCCCAACAAGCTAACCTTGCTTGTACACGTTTCTTGAGATCTTGCCGCTATTAAGGTGAGATGGAAGAGGCAGTGTTGGAGCCAGGGTTTTATTTACAGCGCCTTGTAGTGCTAAAGGGAGCAGGAGTGGGTTGTGTCAGCTGTGTTATCCCCACCACAGGACTCCTGAAGAGCCTGTGAAGGATTGAAAAGTGCCAAGAGCTTTGAAGCCTTTATGTTTTTCGGTTTGTAGCAGTCCCCTAGAGGTCAGCAGAGCCTACATTTTGAAACAGCTCTAGCTGATGGTAGCTTTGCAGGGAAAATGATAAAAGCAAGTTTGCTGCTGGCCTGTGAGACCCTGCTTTTTTCTTTCTGGCAATTTCAGCTGTTGCTGGAGAAGGGATCGGGCTGGGGAAGAAAAGAATCAGCTCATGGGGCAGGAAGTCCTGCTTTGGAGACAGGCTTTTCCTTTGCAGACAGGCAGGTTGAGAACCTGAAGCAAGGGGGAGAAGCAGCTGAGAGATGGGAGCCAGTATTGTCAAAGCTGCACGGGGCAGTGGCAGCTGGTGCCTGCACCTGTTGGCTCTGATGGTACCCATTCCTCCAGGGATCACGGTTGGACTGTACAGCATCAGGAGCAATGTCCCAGCAGAGCAAGCTATGCCCCAGCCATGTGTGCATCTGCACTCCAGTGCTGCAGTGGTGTGGCTGCTGGTCACGCTGGTCTGCTCTCAGCAGTCACCTGTGTCCACTGTGCCACACTGGCCTCAGCCACGCTGCAACTGCTGGTCAGATGTTACCTCTGCTTGCCCAGATCTTTGCAGTCCCAGCCCACTTCATGCAGGCACTCACTTTACCTACCACCCTGACCCAGGACTGGAGATGGAGCTGAGTTTTCCCTGGACTTTTTCAGTTTCTGGGGTTGAAAGTGTAAGGGAGCCAAGCTCTGCTACACTGAGAAGACTTGAGGCTGACAGGCAGGTCACAGACAGGCATTCCATGTCCAGTCAGCACAGACATAGTCCATGTCCTTGCCTTGCAGCAAGCAGCCCTGTCAGGGGGGAGACCTGAAAGCAGTGCTTGCAGGACACTGCCAACATGTGCATCCCATTTCTCAGTAATGAGAAAACGAGTTACCTTGAGTGGATGTGAGCTTGCATTCAGCCTACACACTGCTCACCCTCTCCCCAGCTACAGCTGCAGCCTAAATAACTGGGAGTCTAGTTGGCAAAATGTGCCTCTTTCTCCCCAGCTTTTCTCCTGGTCAGCATACTCAGATCTGTGGCTGCCCTTTTCCCTTTGTTTAGCTGGAAATCCTCCAAGCACAGCTCTCCATTTTCCTCTGTGTCCTTAAGGCTCATATGCTCAGCTCTAGCAAAGAGCAGAGACTTGCAGTCTTCATTCATTTCATTTAGAAATGCAGCGATTCACACATAAAATCGGTGCCAGTTTTTATGCCTTCACATTGTCTGCTTTGGTTAATAAAGTTTGGAAATTTTTATTTTGGCTCTTCTTGACGATTTTTCCTTTTTATTATCATGTTATTCCCTGTTTACTGTATTTCTTTCTGTTTCTGCAAACCCCTTATCAGGGAAGGTTTTTTGAGCTGCCTGTGAGTCATGTAGCAGCGATGCGGAGTGGCAGCTCTGGGAGCCCAGCATGTGAGTTTGTGCCCAGCTCACATCATCTCATGACAAAGGCTGCTGATGTGTCACCCAGCTGTCAATGGCCCTCTTGGCTGCCGTGCCTAGGGTGGTCAACGAGGTGCTGGTCACATCTCTCCTCCTCCATGTGCCTCTGGCTATGGAAAGTGAATGCCTTAACCTTGATGAATTCAGCTCTTGTTTTTTGAGCCTTCTGAAGTCAGTGTAGCAGGCTGAAATAAAATTACTTATGCAAAACCTAAATTACAAAGCACAGACCGTGGACCCTTTCTTGCCATCGCAAAATATCTGAGCCTGAGGGCATGACAGTTTTATGGATGCAGCAAGCCATGAGCTGCAGATACAAAGTGGGATAATGAAATGTTTGCTGAGACCTCTCCAACTGTGCATCAGGGCCAGTGCACGAGTGTGTGTTTTTCCAGCTCTGCAGGATAGCAGAAGGCACCTTTCTGGAAACCACCAGAGCAAGGCTTTTGCTAAATTCCTTTAGGTTTTGTCAGTGTACAGTTCTTTTGTTGTGTCATCCAAAAAAAGGGAGGGCACTACCTGCAGAACCGGTAATGTGATCACTAACCAGGGTTCATCAGCACTCCCTGAACCCTCCCAGGCAGAGATGAGCAATTAAGTAGGTAACTGGCCCCATGCAGCATCCCCACTGCAAGACAGATTGCAGTGCAGATCAGCAAAGTGCAACAGATCAGGAAGGGCCCCAGGAACATGCTTTCATCCATCAACACATAAAAGAACTCAAGAGGGAAACTGGGGATAGCCTTGCCATCTCTGGGTTAGAATCACTAAGGTTGAAAAAGGTCTCTAATTAATCATTGAGTCCAGCCTTTTACCTAACACTGCCAGATCCACCACTGAAGTCTTTAGAAACATGTAAGAAGTGGTGGACATAACATCTCAAAACTGGAGTGTTTCTGGAGAGAAGAAAAGTCATCAGTGTGGAACCCAAGCAGTGAACGGCAGCCACTGCCTCTCTTCCTCCTCAGCAGTCCCTAGTGAGGTGGTCTTGCTCCAGGAGCTGCAGCCAACCTCTGGCCCCCTCCCCTGTCACTCAGCTTCTTCAACTTCTGCAAAAAGAGCATTGGCAGGACCCCAAATCCATACAACTAAGCACTACCCTGTTGCCACAGTGCTCCACACCCAGCCAGCCAGCACAGAGTGGTCAGGGCTGTTTGCTGCTCTGTGAGGGAGGCACTGCTGCTGCTCTGTGGCTAAAGTCCTCTGCACCCTTGGCACAGCTTGTCTCCACGTCCGTTTGCACAAACTCGTACATGTTATCACGCATCAGAGCTTTCACCACCACCTGTTCTTTCGGAACAATAAAAATCATGTTTTCCTTCCTAATAAAGTCTCCTTCCTTCCACTGGCCTTGCAACAGGGCTGTTTGTACACTGTATGGCAAGCCTTACCCATGGAGAAGGGACCTGCCCAGACCTACAGGTTGCTTAATGGAATGATGATGCTGAGAGTTACTACAATCAAAGCAAAGTGACCACGTTTAGCCATTCAGTCATCTGCAGGGGCTTGCTGTTGTGTATCAGACATTGAGGCGCGCAAGCACATTACACAGAAGATGTGAACAGCGTGCTTCTGACTACTGCCACTGAAGCCAGCACGTCTGATGGGCAGTTCATGTTGTTTTGCAGGTCCCTGAACCCCTACTCTCCTTTGCCTCTGCAGCTGCTGTTTGGCAGAATAAACCTTCTAGGCAGTCAGTGCCTGTCACCTACCTGTCATTTCTCAGGATGCATGCATTCTTTTCTGGCAGTGGTACTTAAATAGTCTCAATCTGCAATAGTCTCAATATTCCCAATATCCCATAAAAAATTATTCATTAGCCGTGATAGCAGAGGAGTAGAGCTTCCAAGGAGAAGGAGAAGACTGATGAAATAACCAATGTTCATATTAGCTATCCTGGCAATGGAGATGGTGGGCATGTGCTTCTGAATGGACAACCACACTCAGAGTTACATCTCTACTGACACCTCCACTGTCACCCCCCAGGACGGGTCAGAGTTCACAGCCTCTCTGATGAACAGCACAGCCCCTCCTAGCTAAGATGGGCGTTTCTTTCAAGTATCCTTTGAAAGGTCTTCTGTCTTCTTCCCCACTCCTGTCTGCTGCTGCTGATACTGCTACAACAAGCGGTATCCAGTGCAGGGAGTGTGGGAGCAGGGATGTGGCTCACCAAAGCACAGCCAGCCAGCAGAGCAGGTCAAATGCACGGGCAGGAGCCACTGCCAGCAACCAGTGAGCAGCAGCCTTGCATGTGGAGCTGTCTTGACCACAATACATCAGGGCTTTGCAAAGTCCCCATCAGTCTCAGAGAAGGAAGAGAAAGAAGGTGGGATGGCAAACAGGGCTTGCAGAGGCTGACCTGCCACACCTGTCAGTGTGGACCCTCCTGACTATTTTCTCTTTCATATCCTGTTGGCACCATATGAGAGACTCCATGTGAATCCAGATTGACTCACCCACGGAAGATTGACTCCCTGTGTGGGGAGGAAACAACTTGATCTGATGACCTGCTCTATGTCTGAAGCAGCAAAAGCCTGCTTTAATTCCCCTCCTCTGCTGTGATTGACTGCATTCCTTCAACTCCATGTGATATAATCTTGCATTAATGCCATGAGGGTTACCTCAGAAATCACAGAATCATAGAATTATAGAATCACTGAAGTTGGAAAAGATTCTCAATTCCAAAGGCAAGAACCTTCTTTATTTCTTAAAGAAATACGTGTTTTGTGACAAAGTGCAGGGAGTGAAAGTATCCCAAGTCTGCAGGTGGGCTGTTACTGGGGATACCCACTGGATTTTCATCCTAAGGGAATAGACTGGGCAGGACCAGCTTAGCTCCTCTGCAGTGACTCTGACCTCCTGGCAAGTTAGCACTCGAGATATTAAGCAATGGTGCTGGGTTTGTTTATTGATAAACTTGTTAAGTTGTGAAATCTGTGTGAAAATACACAGTTAAAGCTGATTTTACCGACATCGCTCAGTGGTTACAAGAGCCTCATAAAAGGGTAAAATCCCAGTTTCCTCTTCAGCTTAATCAGTGAATCTCTGAGCTGATTTTCATCCAACTCCTGCTCTTTTTGTCCATTTAAACAATTGCTTTATGGCTGCATAGAGAACTCCAAAGGATGTTTTGGTGTTGCCTTTTCCATTCATCCTCAGGATTTTCTGGGTCATGGAGTCCCCTGTCATGCCACCCTGGCATATATCCATGACTTCTAGAGGTGCCATAGAGGGCAGACAACAGGGATGGACCTTGAATAACCTGGCTGTGATCCAGGAGAGCTGGACAGTCCCCCTTAAAGCCTGGGCAAAGGCACGAGTGAGAAGCCACATGCTGACCAAACCCTGCTGGAGTCATCAGCTGGGCAAGCCCCAGCTCCATGAGGCAGTGTTCTGTGGAGAGGTGGCACAGCCATGCACTGTGTGACAAGGCAGGCACCCTGCATGACTCCACATCCTTCGGCTCTCCTGCTCCCTCCTATGCCAACATAGGAAGTTTTCTCTCCAGCCCTTCCCTAATTGCTCATTGCTGGACTCTGGCCACTGTTTGCTGCTCCCAGTGCCTCTGGTACAGCTATCTGCAGAACTGTGAAATGAGCTGGGTTAAAGACCAACAAAGGCAACCGGGTTTCTAGTTTCTTCTGAAGGGTGATTTAAACCTCAGTCCTGTAAGCAGCTCATTTTTATGGTTGCTTCAACGCAGGGAGCAGGGGATGACAGCACAAGGGGACAGGGACGGGGACAGAATGGATGGGAACATCTTCAGTTGGCTTTGCTGCCAAAGCTGGCAAAAGCAACATCCCTAGATTTCAGCTCTGCTAGAAGCTCCCTCCACCCTTCACAGGCTCCCATCACTTTGCTGGCAGATCCTACATTGCTTGAAGGATTTACTGCATTTTTCTTTAGGGATTAAATGGTTCACATAGTTTGACATTTAGTCTGTCATGGCATATGTGGGACTATCATTAACATTAAAAAGAATGACACAACCATCCTGCAGAGAATAATCTGCTTAATGGCTAAATAGGAAAGCTGTGTACATTAAATTGCAGTCAGCTTCGTGATGTAGTTTTCCCTATGATGAAATTGAGACTCATTTCAAAACAGGAAATTAATTTTCCCTCTTTTTATTCACTGGATGCCATAAATACAAACCTGCCCCTTGACAACCTATAAAAGTCTCCACTGATGTTTATAGGACCAGATGTGCCATGGATGTCTTAATGTGAAATCGGCTTCTGGTTTTATTGGACTGATGGCTTTTGAAGTGGCAGATAGCCTGGGACAACATTTGTCTCAGCTCACACTCAGTGCCAACCCATGAACAACTTTTACAGGCTGAACTTAAGTGTTTGAAGTTTTCTCTTCTGGAAAGCGGGAGACAAGGTGATTTGAAAGAAAGCTGAAAAAATTCAGGTGGACAATAGGTACTTGATTTGTAGAGGTATGAGTTATCATGATGTATTTAGTTGTTCTTAAGAAAGGAGTGAAATCTGGATTCATTTCATCAGAAAATTCAGACCAATTGTACTTTAGCCCATGCTATTCTTTCAATAACTGAAGTTCTGGGTACAACTTTGCATAAACAAGGATAGAAATTCTTTGTTATGTGTCTTAATGTATGAAATGGAAGTAGAGCTAGAAAAAACAGGAACTAGGGAAGAGTCACTGAGGAACCAACAGCAGCAAGACTTGGAACTACCACTTGAACTACTGCCTTCTCTGTTACACATTCAGCTCTTCAGTAGATCTAAAGCAGTTGCTGATACTCATATTTAGAGTGCATTTATCACTGTGCTGCCCACGCAGATTCTGAGGAGTGTGAGAATAGGAAGCCCCTCTGTGCCCAGCAGCAGCAGCATGAGCAGGAGATAGCACCTGGATGGCATGCACACTTCTGGAGGAGGTCTGGCTCAAATGGGACTTCATTCTGCATTTGCCCACTCATTTCTCTCCAGCCCTGCTCTCTCAGTTGTGTCAGTGAGACTTTGTCAGGAAAAAATGAAGAGATTGAAGACTTGAATTGTGTCAAAAACAACCTCCATACAGAGGAAGTTATTTCCAACCCAGGCTGGTTCACCTTTTGGCCCCAAATCAGGAGCTGATGGAGTAACAAGTGGGGATTCTTAAGGGGTGAGGAACAGCAAGAAAAGAAGCTACAGCTGAAAGCAACATGAGTCAAATGACTGCCTGAGATGGTGGTGTGTCACTTCTGTACATGCTTCACAGCTGTTTGGCTGTGGACCAGGATGTTCATACCAATCCTAAAGTGCTGGTTGAAGTTACACGTAAACCATGAGTGTTCAAGTACTTGAATGCACATCTGTGTTAATTAATGAATATTAAAATATGATCAAAAGTGGAAGAATGGAACTGAAGCTCCTTTCACTTGTCTCAAGGTCACGAAAGTACCTGGAGAAATAAGGACAAAGTGTGTTTCTTTCCTTACACATTCCCACATCACCCTCCCCTTCATTCCCACTGGATAAGCACTTCTGCTGCTGGCCACTGAGCAGCTCTCAGTTGCTAAAGACCAACTCAATTGGGCCAGATGTGTGGGACCTACATCTGGGTTAGAGTAAGCCCCTCAGCCCCAGCATCTTCCCTGAAGACAGGGGAAAGGTCTGAGGTGCAGTGGAACAAAAACAAAGTTCCCTGACCCCTCTCCCAGCCCATCTGCAAACCTGGGGGATGGCTCAGGCTTCTTCCCAGCTAAGCTCTGGTTAACTGGAAATGTACCAGGCTTGTACTAAAGTACCAAGCAACATGCTCAGTACAGGCAAGCCAGAAGCCAAAGGAGTATCATCCTCGATATTTTCTTTAAACAACAGTTTCCACTATAAGCCTTGTATGCTACAGCTGTATGTGCTACAGTCCGGTAAGTAACAGCTTGTTGTTCATGTCTAGGGTGGAGAATAAATACATTTTGTCTTGTCTTCTCCTCTTCCTCTCCCCATCCTAAATAAGTAGGTTGTGTGAGTGCCTTTCAGGGCTGCCCTTGAACATGAGCTGTCCTCAGCAGAAGGTACACTGAAAGGGGATAAACAACCACCACATGCAAGTACCTTAGTCCTCTCTCTGGCCTCTTGCCTCCATCTGTCTTTGCAGCCTCTGACACTCCATGGGGAAAGAAGCTGCAGCATAACTTCTTCCCTCTTTCCCCCCATCCTCACTGCTCCTGGGGGAGCAAGGAGGGAAGCTGGAGGCAGGGTGGTCCCATCCAGCCTCACAGCAGCTGCAGCAGCTGCAGCCCTTCACCCTACAGGGACAAAGCTGCTGGATGCCGTGGTGTGAAACCACGGAATGGAGAAATTGGTGCCTTGCAACATTTTGTATCAATATACAAGCTGTGTCTTAGTCGTTTCCCTGCAAATACAATCTCAAAAGCTGCTGCTTCTGTCATCGTTTTCGAAATAAAATATACTTTTCTGCCTGACATCAGGATGAGAAAGCTCAGCCACAAAGCAGATGCTCTTCAGAGCTTCAGACTTTGAAGTGGTTGTTCTTAACACAAGCAACAGGCAGCATTCATAAAAACACTTTAGCACTGGAGCAGGGTCCAGCTGCGAAACTTAATATTCCACTGCTTTAAGAGTACTAACCTGGCACAAATTCATCCTGGCTTCTGCAGCTGCCCAGTATGATTTGAAGAGATGAAGAGGGAAAATCTAATGAAGAAAGAATGGAGTTTGGGCTAGTAGATGCTCTGGATACAGAGGAGCTTCACAGACACTGCTCCTTGTTCCCAGAGGAGAAGGAGCTCAGATGGCCTTGGGCAGTTTGCAATTGCAAGGGATCACATTTTATTTTTTGCTTGTGGCCAAGTCAGCTGCTGTATTAAAAAAGGACCATGGTCAAAATCAGCGCTGGACACAGCTACGATACGGGAGTAAAAACCATGCTGTGGTACATCTGCTGCCCTGGCACACAGCCCAGCACGTGAACCAGAAGTGTTGGGGAGGAGGAGGAGAAAGAAGGAGCTGCGGCCTCCAGAGGCCTCCCTGTTCTGGCAGCGAGCCTCTGTAGGGCAAAATCTTCCCATTTTGGGTGTGTTTGTGCATCCCTGTGCAGGACACTCTTAGGCTATATGATTAGACATTTTCCTGAATAGTTGCTATCTCAAGTGTAGATTCACAAGCTTTTGTCCTGATCTCTGACTGGGACCAATGAAAGGACAGGGCAGAAGATGCTTGAGGGAGCGTGTGGGGGATGCAGTTAGCAGGTTTGCCAGCTTGGGCAGGCATACAGGGAGGCAGCCAAGCAAGACTGGGAGGTCAGTCTGAGAGCTTCCCTGAGGATGCCCTGGGGTTGGCAGCCAGAGCAGCAGGGCCCTATTATTCTTCTGAGTAACAGCCTGTGTTTGCTGCGGGGAAGCAGATCTCACTGTGCTGCCTCATCCCGCTCACCCTACCCAGCTGCTGGAGACTGCAGCAAAGGGAGTCCCAAAGGCAATGATTTGGGGTCAGAAAACCTCCTGACCCCCACCTGCCTCTTGCTAGGGCTCTGCAAGCTCTCACACATGCTGCCAGTCCCCAGGGGATGATAATTGTAGGATGGGGTCTCGAAGTGTAAGTGCTTGGAGAACTATTTCTTTGTCTGGATTTCTCTGCTGCTGTCACAGAGGGGTACTGATCTCTGCCTGGGAGCCCTGTGTGCAGTCACTGTGTCAATATTTAATCATGGTAATTAGTAACAGGCTGGGTGGCTCAGGAATTCACAGCTCAGCATTTACCTAATTCACCTCACCCATCTTTTGGGCACGTAAGGGACGTGTCTATGGCAGAGAGAAGCAGAAACTTGTGGAACTGCAGCTGCCCCGTTTTTTTGGTAAACGTTTTATTTAAAGGCTTTTACAAATCCTTTTGCTCTGGTGGCACATGATGCTGTGAAACTAGGAAGAGAGGAACTTCATTCCAGGTCAAAAGAAATTCTTTCTGTATCTAAACTGTGGGGAGCTGCCCTTTGCTTCCAGTGTTTTAAGGTTTTTAAAAAGCACAGACTGGTGGCAGAGAACAAGCTGCCTCTTTCCGCTGAAAACTGGGGTAGAACAAGTCCCTGCACGCATCACAAAGCTCTATCCCTGCACTATAGCACTGTAGAACATATATCCAGTTACATCAGTCAATGCCCTGCACCTCTCCCAAAGTCTTCAGCTACCAGGGGTGTGTCTTTTCTATTTCAAGGTGTGAGGCTCAGGCAGCAGAGTGGGGCTAAGTGCTTCTGAAATCTTTAGGAATTTCTGGTCAGGACTTACAAATTAAGCTCTCCTTGGAGACATTATAAATCAGATCCAAGGCTGCTGAAGAAGCTTTCCAACACAGCAGAAGGACTCTCTTGTGATGTAGGTGAGCCATGGCTCCAGGATATACCCATTCTTCATCTGTGAAAGTTCAAGTTAATAGCTGTAGGAAAATGAATTAATAGGTGTAATAAAATCAAAGCCAAATGCAAAGAGTTGCAAGGGGAATGGGCAATAAAACTGCAGATAAAACTTAACATTGATAAATGTTTCTGGGACTCTTTTTCTTGTAAAAGAGAAAATGCAGGGGGAGATGCTAAAGGTCTGTGAAGTCATGAGTGATGTGAACATGGAGAACAGGAAAAACTTTCTCCTCCAGTACAGGAGGTAGTGGCCACTAAATAAAACTAGCAGAAAGCAATTAAGTTCTTAATCAAAACGTACTCAAGTGTTGGAATATGTTACTTAACACAGGACGTGGATGCCCAAAATTTCACACAACTAGGCATATTTGTGGAATAACAGATATCTGGGGGGACCAGAAATGACTGTAGTGACCTTCCTCTCCTTTTCTTTTTAGCCTAATTTCTTTTTAGTAGCAGAGGAGAAGTGGCATGTTGCCATTAAAATGGGAGCTGCATTGAGTCCTGAACTGGAGAGACTTGTCAGACAGGGAAACAAAATTCACAGTTCATTTGAGAAAACAAACATCTTCATCACATATTGAAACTCCTGCTGTCAGCACTTACTGCACAACAGAACACAAGTTGCTGGGTCAGTGTCTCCTCCTCATCCATCCTTATCCTCTCACATCCTCATCAGAGCACTGATGATACCACATCAGGTGTCTAGGATACATGACTGATAGGAGAGGTAGGTCTGAGGTGGCCACACCACTCAGCAGTCTCAGCACCCTGCAGAAATATGGATCAGTGGGCCAAGTACAGATAGCAGTGCTCCAAGACATGGGGTAATCTCTGCTCCTGCTTCTTTGAGAGTGCAAATACTACAAAATATTGTAAGTACAGAGTGATAAGCCTCTCTCCTGCTGCTGGCCTGTGGGACCACAAACTGGGAGAAGGTCTAGGACAGTGTGGTGTAGCAAAGGGGGCAGCGAGGCAGAAACTGTCCATCAGGGCCCGCTGTGAAGGGCCCCAGCTAATTGTCTCTCTCTCCTTACACAGCTGTAGTGAGCTGTCATCTCTGTGATGCTTGGTGAGATCCAGGATCAGCTGCCCGCTGCCTCACACAATGCAGGAGATACTCAAGATGTCATTATCACCTTCCTCTGATGTTTGTATGCATATGCCAGTGTGTATGCATTGGCTACAGTCATGTGAACACCTATGCATGTATTTTTATAGAGATATAAACAGGGATTTTGGGTCCGCTGCTTTCCAAGCTGATGAGGATTTGGAAAGGGCCTTTCCTTCCCAGAGGAGGCAATTAGGTAGCCTATTTTAATAAGGGCAGTATCCAGTTCTGCCAGTGATCAGTGAGGATGACTGCCACAACAGCCAAGTGGTGCAGCCAGCGAGCATTTGGCTTAATCACTTCTTGACAGGACCTGGTCTCTGTGGAACATTCATAAATAATTATGCTGGGGGCACAGGAGCTGGCTCATTGCTGCAGATCCACAACAAGACAGGCAAAAAAATCCCAACCAAATCCTGAATATTTTCTAATTATTGGTGTGAGGCTTCCTACTGAACTGAGTTCAGAACAGAGCTTCTTGTTCATGCTGCAGGGGAGAGGGTATGGCATTAGCATCCCTGGGGGCTCATGAGTGACAAGGAGAGGGAGGGGGGAATATCTGGAGCCCTGATGAGCATGGATGGCAGGAAGTGAGTGAATAGGGGGCTTCACTCGCAGGGTGGCAGCTGCGAGGCTCCATGTCCCCTCTGCTCCTGACAGCAGTGCCTCCTGGAGCTTTTGTTTCTCTGCAGCCGGGATGACAGCCTTGTGCGACTCCTCACCGGCGTGCGCCTCCCTTCCAGGCATGGATGCTGTGCACATGGCACCGAGCACTGTCAGTGCCTGACAAACAATAGGGCACCAAGGAAAAACAAAAAGGTGGCTTTCTTCAAACCCAGACTTTCTCATTTCCAAGCAATCCAGCGTTCAATGAGAGCAACTCACCTGACTAGACCACTCCAAATAGTCAGGAAATATGCTCTGTACTGGCAATGATTAGAAAGAAAAGCTGCCTTCTCAATGCAAATGAAAATTGGTAACAAGAGAGTGATATGCTCAGAGCTTTCCAGGTTCTGTTTTCTCACTCCCCATCCTGCCACCCTTGCTTGCATCAGTCATCCTTCCTGTGCTCTGACTCTGCACTGATGCTGTCCCCACACTGTGCTGTGACCTCTCTGAACGAAGCACTGCACTCCCCTGACCCATTGCTGTGTCAGTGGGAGAGGGAGGGGCTGTGCTCAGCCCAGACTTGCTACAATGCTGTGGAGGCTGAGAGTGAGCCTGACACACCCCTATAGCACCGAGTGTTTGCTTTGCTGGCAGGTTTCACTTCTGAACCACACTCTAAGTGTGTATCTGAGTTTGATATTGTATGGCCTTCACCACCTCGTGGACCTCTTTAAGGCTGTGAGTGCTAGATGAACTGCTTTGGTTTGTCTGGAGCAAACAGAGAAAACTCCGGGAGGGGCTGGAATGCAGGGGAGTGATTTGGGAACTGGCTGCAACTCTGATGAGGGCTTCCCTCTGCGCCCCTGACACTTGCATTCCCGTGTTCTTTCCCTGCTTTTCACACAGTTCTCTAAAACCAACCTCCTCTTTCCTGTTCCCACCCCTGCCTCTGATCTGGAGGGGACTGCTCAAGCCATTTTACTTCTGTAGCTCTTGGTGTTCCTAGCCACCAGCAGCTCTGCAGAAAAACATAAAGGTGACAGCTTCCAATTTAACATGCATGCATGATAACACACTGTGGTGAAAATAAGTGGGAGACACTGGATTCACTCGGGTAAGTGTTATTCATAAGACACTGGGAGCACCACAGCTCTGCTGGAGACCTGTATTTGGCATCTACCAGCACACCAAAACAAAAGCACTTGATATATTTCAGTATTCAAAGGAAATCAATGACCCGAGGGGTAGGAGTGTCCAAATAACACTACCAATAAGAAAAAGCTGTTTACATGGGCACTGCTCGGTAAGACCAAAAAGGAAAACAGAAGATTTAGCATGAGGACTGCAGCCCTCAACATGCTGTTGCTGATAGGTAGGGAATAATCTTTCCACCACAGGCAGGACAAGGAAAAGTGAACTTAAACTTCAGCAAGGGAGCCTTAGACCAGAAAATTAAGCTTCCTAACTCTAGGCATTGTGAGATACTGAGGGAGATTGCCTGAGTGTTTATTGAGTCTCTCGCTAAAGGATTCTTACAGCAGACTAGAAAAACTCTTGTCAAAAAACTGGCTTACATCTAATTGATTCTGTCTTGGAGCAGAAGGATGGACTAGGTGGATACTGAAGGCCTGAGGCATTCCTATTTCCTGAAGCATTTTCAGATATACTAATGATCTAAAGAGTTCCTGAGAGCTAGGTATTTGTTTTTAATACCTAGCATAGCTGGTATGTTTGGCATGGTCTTAATCGTGGTCTGGCTAAAAAGAGAAGCTTCCCTTTCAGTCAGCTAGCAATGTTCCAAGCAAATTATCTGTATTAAAAATGCTATTAATTGCACATGTTTTAAAAGCAGCATATTCTTTAGTTTGCCAGCCAGCCAGCTTCTGATCACAGAGCACATGAAGTCCTTGGGTCACACGTTTATGAAACCTGTGCCCCCATGGGTTCCTCAGTTTACCAAGGATCTGTGATTTATGACAAGAAGCAGCCTTGACTGGATGACCAGGGTTAGAAGTGCTTACACGTGCAGGTAAGGTGTCAGGTCAGAGGGGTTGGGAGTCCCCATCACAAGCTGGAACAAGCAGCAGGGACACTCCACTCTGGAGACTTCCAGTTACTGTCCAGCACAGTACAGCACTTTCCAGTAGAGCATGAGCTAGCCTGGCTTGGCTTACTGCTCACCAAAATCACACAGGTTCAGATGAGGCAGCATCCACTGCTGACCAAAAACCAAAATCCACTGCTAACCTGACACCCATGGAAAAATGAAGAACAAAAAGATAGAAGAACAAAGAGAAATAAGTACACATGGGGCACTGCAAAGCCAGCCAACTGCTTGTGCTGCCAGCCCTCTCCCTTCATGTGTGCACCCTGCAGGAATTCGAGGCAGAGAAGCATGCACAACTGTAGGGGAAATTATCTCCCATACTGGTGATGCAGAATGAAGAAAACTCTGTCTCCAAACCCACGTGGGGAATAGGATGGTGCTAAGCTGTGCCTTAAATCTTCTTTTGTTGGGAAAGTCCTGGCAGGATGGATCAGGGATTCTTTGGCAACCCAATTTAAATACGAAAATATACAGAGTACCTATGAAAATTAATTCACAATTCAGAGCCCTCTGTTCTGGGCTGGAGTTTGCTTCTGACAAGCTTACACTAAAAAGCAATTAATTTTGAAAATGATCTGATTGGACCAAGGAAGTGAGACAAAATTTTTCTGTCTAACAGCCATTTCAGGCCAATTTCAGTTCTTTGACACTGTTTCAACACATCCCATTTTTCATCTACTATTATTGTGGTTTTCCCCAAAACAGTGCACAACCTTAAATTCCCCAGGCTTTGGGGATTGTGGGAGAATATGGATAAACTCATTAGCAGGAGCAAAATGATCACCGAATGAATTAATTTGCATAGACATTTAAATGGCTACTTTCAGACATTTCTTTCAGTAAAAGTAGAACAGTTTCCTTTTGAAGTTACTGCCTGAAACAGTCTCGTGCTTTGGAGAACGATTTGCTGTCAGTTCGCACTGAGTTTTCTTCATGTGACGATGGTTAGTTTGAAAATAACTGAGGTAAAACTTCACCTTGTTCTCAGTCACACTAGCTCCCGAGCTTGTCTCTTGCTGAAAGCTTTCACTTCTTGGTCTCAGTTCTGACATCCCAGTTTTTCAGCAATGTATGGAGACTTTGACAGTTGTCAAGCACAGAAGTAAGGTAAGTATAAGCCTTCAGTAAAGGGAAGGAAACAGATGCATGAGCTACCTGCCAGAATGGAAATTTACCAGGGGTGTGTCTGTCTGACCCAGCTCAGCACCAGGTTGTTTTGTGCCACAGACGTGCAATGTCTGCCTTGGCACTCAGGGCTGGCACACAGTGAATTATTGTGCAAAGGATGGAAATAATAGAAAAGGTGACAGCAGTTTTAGACCTCTTTGTCTTCTGGGAGCCCTGGCTGCTACAGCAGATGAGCCCTTCTGTCTTGATGGCAGCACGCCGGGATGAGCCCCCGTGAGCAGCTCCAGGCTCACTGGTGCTCCTGCAGGGTGGTACCCACCCTACAGATTCACCAGTCACTGACCGCAATCTGGCCCAGCACGTGGGTTGAGCTTTGAGCAGTCCCTTGGACAACGTGCTCTAATGCCCTTATTAATAAAATTATAGTTCCTGAATAGGTGCATGTGATATTCCCAGTGGATAAGACATATACTCATCCCCACTGAATTCACATGCATTGTTTAATAACACCCTGCTATGTGTGCTTTGGTTATCCTGTCAATGAGACACACCACGGTTAAGCAGCAAAGGCACAGCATCCTTGGCACTGAGACATGCACCTGGATGGATAGTGGTGGGCTGGTGAGCAGTCACAGGCTGCTCAGCACACATGGGAAAGCAGCAAACCTGCAGATTATGCCTCATGCAATAACCATAATCCTCATACAACCATTTCCGGGTCCCACACAACACACACAGAAACAGCTAAGCAAGCAGTTGGTCCTCCATATGAAAATAAAGAAAAATGAGGAAAAATAAAAATACAACAATGGCATTCATAAAGCTCCACACGCTCAAGGGCACTGGGATCAGGCAGCTCTGCTGAAGTGAAAGGCCTTTCATGCCACTTGGTGTGTGCGTGCGAACTGCACCCTCGTGAATTGCTAACTTGTCCTTTAGAAGTGAGTTAGATAAATGAGATTCCAATATCAGAGCTAATGCTCCTTTGAAGTGTCACTTTGGCTTTGTGCTCTTCTGTCTCTGCATTATCAAAATGTCTTCCACGAAGCTTTATTATCACTGATAACGTAGAACTAAGAGGCAAAATTTTCTATTCAAGGATTGAGTAGTTAAAAAAAACAATACTTCCCTGGATACTGGAAAATCAAATAGAAGACTCCAGGGCAGATGGGCTAATTAAAAAAAAAAAGCCTGCTTTACTATGAAAACCCTTGAGGGGAGATAAAAGCTGAAGGGAGGTGCATGCTTGAATAATAAAGCCTTAATGAGTTTGGGTCCGTGTCTAATACAAAGCATTGATTTTGGCTGCTTGATGAAGTTAGCTATTTGATTAGAAAAAATTAATTTAAATGGACATTGCCCACTAAGATCACCCTGTTGGAGAAGTCTCTATTGCTGTCATAAGTAACTACCATATTTTTTTAAAAAATAAAAGAGACAGGAGCGAAAAAAATCCTTTGGGCAATCACTTTATTTCATACAGCTGGCAGAATTAGTTGTATATCTTAGCTTCTCTCTTTTACTGTGTCCACTCTTTGTGTGCTTTTTTTGGTCTCAGTAGCTCATCGGGAGTGGAAGGTGGCTGGAGAAATGTAATTTAAAAGGTAACAGGAAGATGTGACTGTAAAACTTCAGCAAAATATAGCATCTGGCTATATAGAAGCCGTTCTAGGCAGGAGGTGTTTCCATGATACTTACACTTTACCTGAAACTGGGATATTTCCAGTTCTCAGGGCAAATGTTTTGTTTTATTTAGGAAGGACAGACCAGGAGTTCATCTGGGCCACTGACACACCTCAAGATATTAAGAATAGTGCTCGACTAGTCTTATTATCTTGAGGTGTTATCTGAGCTTGTGGTTTGAGCTTCCTTTGCAGTAAATGGGAAGAGCATGAGTCATCTCAGCCCAATGCAGACATTTCAAAGAGGGCAGATGACTCACGCCTACAAATACCTACTTCACTGATGATAAAGGCCAGCTCAGATGGAAACATCTGATGTCAGAGGAGATGACTCCCACCTTGGCTTGGGACATTACTGATGCAAAGCCTGAAGTTAGACAAAGAACAATAGACACAGACTGCTCAGTACCTGTGTGATATGTTACCCTACCTGGGGACTTGATGACAAATCTTGTGTCTGATTGCTTTCCCACATCAGTGTACACCAGCTAGAGAAGAAAGTCACCATTAACTCAGGTCTCTCCTGCTATGCTTCTTCCTTACAGGAATGACCGCCTGGATCAGTTTGGCAGAGGCAAGGTTGTGGGTTAAACCCTGTGTCCCAGATTATGCAGTCATTCAGACCGGTGGCTGTAGTGATTAATTTAAGTCTGAGCATCTGTGAGAACCACGCCAGCAGACACACGAGTACTTGGTGCAGGAACGTGAATGTGAGCAAGGCAGCAGGTTTTCAGAATTAAGACAGAACCAGGTAGTTGTTCCCTTTTTCAACCCCCCTGTCTTTAGTCATCAGGCCTTGTCCTCCTCAGACTGTGACAAACGGTGACAATGGTCACTGGTTCATCCACAGCAAGTGGAATCCATCTGCAAGGGTCACTGAAGAGATCATGCAGAAACTCCTTTTTGTTGGTGACTGTAACACCACCACATGCCTAGGAAGCAAACAGGAGCTCAGCCTAACCAAGAGTATTGACAAAGACCATTTTCCCCCAGGGTCACAATCTCCCTGAGGGGCCACCTAAATAGGGATTGTCAAGTTTATCAATTGTGGCATCATCCCTTCAAATCAGCAGAAAATGCTGCATTCCAAAAGCAAACCTATCATTTAGTCATCTACAAAGTTGTCTTTGGAATGGATGTAGGATTCAGGGCTCAGCCAAAATGACTGCATGTCTGATGCATGTTATTTCTGCTCTGCTCCCCGGATGATTATTTTGGGCTCTGTAGAGTTGTCCAGCTCAGCTCTCCCAAATGCTGCCCATACTGGGATCTGGGTATGTGTTGCATGGACATGTCCTTGACACTGAGACTTTGACTCAGGCCTCTAAAATTCACATGCCCATTGTGTAGCTCTGCACATTCCTTAGAGATTGGTGTGTTTTCACATGACTGTGCAAAGGGTTGATGCATGTTGGCTAAAATTAGCTACAGCACATCTAGGAAATGGCAGTATAACAACATCCATTGATCATAATAATACTTGTAATGCTTCCTCTAGTTTTGTAAACAAAACCTGTTTAACCATTCAAACGTCACAGGGAAATTCTGCTGTTAGGGCTCACCAGCATTACAAAGCAGACGCTGGTGCTGAAGTTTGCTGCAAGTGTTGTCTCATGCAAACGCATTGCTCTGTCAGCAACAGAACAAATAGATATTGAATTCCTACAGATTTTTTTCCTATTTCCCCTCATTTACCTCCAGCTATGCCCTCTACAGCACTCTCAGCTTCCACCCAGGTCGTCTGATAAAGTAACAAGGTCTATGATGCTGTCCCTTCTGGGTCCATGCACTGAAGGAAACTAGGATTACAGAGAGCTGATCTCTAAATTGCTGTTTATCCATGTAGTTTGCAATTTCACCACTTGCAGAAGAAGGGCAGGACAAAAGGAAGGGTCAACACATGCAATTTTGCACTACTGCAGAATCTGATATGGTACAAAACAACACTGCAGAGACAAAGGCTTTGCCTCAGACACCAGAGGAGGAAAGGAGTTGTGTGCCAAATTGTCCTTTTTTATATCAATGATAAGTGGTTTGAAATCCTCTCATTTAAAACTAATTTGGCATATTTGTTTTCTTTCTCTCAGGTTTGTTGGTGATGTTCAGTGTTGAAACCAGTTCTCAGTTTGCTCCACTCCTGGCAACTACTGAGTTCCACCTGCATGCCAGCAATTGCACCTACTATGGGCAAAAGGGTTTAGAGATCCAACTTGCCAAGTCCTACATTGTCCAGTTAAGGGGCTATCCATTTTTATGAGCACTCACAGATTGTTTAGATTGTTTTTCTTGATTATGCAAGCTCCCAAATAGAAATATTATTGCTTATATCCATCAAGTCTCTCATTAATTCAAATTCTGCCCTCTAACAAAAAAAAGCATATAATGACTCCTAAGGGAGGAGGTTGCTTCTGAGTCACTGACAGAACAGCTTGTTCCCTGGTCTCATAGGCTCCCCAGCATTTCTGGCCTTTATTACCCCCTCTTTCTGGTTTTATGAGTCCTCTCTTGGATTACAGTCAGCTGCCAGAGTCCTGCAAGGTGGCAAGAAATGAATAGGAACATCTGGGTATTTCTCTTAGAGCTGCCAATCACTGTCACTGCTGAGTAAATGACCTGGTGCTCATTCACACTGCCACGTAGCATTGAACATGAGTTTGGGGCATCTTTCAGCAAAGAAATGTAAAATTATGGATCTGTCCCTATTTTTGTATTTTAGAGGCTGTTGGTCTGAAGTGATTAGGGATTGGAGTGTGCATGTTATAACACGGCATGATAGCTGGCCATTCAATGACCTAGCTAATGAGGAAAGATGATCTCAGTCTGTTTATGAGAACCAAAATGCTTCCAGCAGTGTCCAGATGGCAAAACAACTTGGTGTGTGGTAGCATTTCACTTCCACATGACTGGGTGAAATCCTGTGTGAGAAACAATGTGGAGCCTTAGTCCTGGAAATCCTCACACATGCTACGCTCTCACCATACAGGCAGTGCCTTTTGAACCAAGAACAGAACTTTGGCTTCACCTTTAAGTGCAGTAGCCAGGCTTGGGATTGCCTACAAAGGCAAATTACATCCAAAAGCTTGTTGCTGCTGGAATATGAGGAGCATGGTGGGCCACTGCTGTTGTAAAGACTTGCCATTCTCTTGTGACAGTGATGAGTGTCTCTAATGAACATCAGAGATATCCCCTCCTTAGATGAAGACAAGAGCAGGCCTGACTAGATGTGTTAACATCACTGCTCGCTTTCTGGCAAGCAGGACATTAACTGATTGTGACATGGGGAACAGCGAGATTGGGTTTGTAGTTTCTGCTTGTTTGTTTTATTGTTTAAGAGAACTGTAATGAGATAAAGTACCCTCTAGAAAAAGCTAATTGGATTTGAATAGCTTAATTAATGGAGACAGTCACCTACATAACCCCTCTTTTTTCCCCAAGTAATGGGGATCTGCAGTCTGCAAGAAGTAAAAATCAGCACAGTTTATGATACAGTACTTGGGTATTGGTTAACAACATAATTAATAGTTGATGAGGAACTGGAAACAGTTCTTCTGTTCAGGTAGGATATATGTACATTCCAATATCATGCGCCATACAGCAAAATATTCACCACCAAGAGCAGGGGAACTTTATATTCTGAAGTCTTTTTTCTTTTCAAAAAAGTACAACCCAGTTATAAACGACAATTAAAATATGACAAAATGATGAACAACCAGCAGACATCTACTTCATGGTTGAAGTGCTGGTTGAAGGTCTTCATCTGAAATGAAAACATTTCCCATTTAACCTGAATATATTTTCTTGTGATTACTGTTAATATTGATTAAGTTGATGAACTTGCAGTTGTAGCATTCTTGGCCACAATTTAAAAACAGTGAAAGGAGAAGATTTGTGTCACATTCCTGCTGCCTGTTGGAGCAGGAAAAAGATATAATCCAGGTGTGATAGTAGAGGTATGGCTGTTCTCTAAACTGTCACCTCCCATAGTCTTCAGGAATCACCTGAACCAGGTAATGCTTAGCTGACAGTCAATTTGATAAATGTCTTTCTCAGAGTAAACGGGGGATTTACAGAGCAGAAGCAGAATTCCCCCTCCCTCAGACTCCACAGCAAAGAGGTATCAGAAATGAAAGAGCATTGCTTTAGGCAGTTGGGAGGGAGGGGAGAATGATGATGGGACACACAAATGACCACTGGCTTGGAAGGGACTTAAGAGATGCTGGGAGAAATAGGTTAAGAAACACATTAATGGAAGCTATAGACTGTTCGGAATTTCCTTTCAGCCTGCCTAAAGTGTGCCCTGCCTGGCTGGTACTGTGATGGACCAAGGGACAGAGTTAAGGTTGTAACACTGACAATTCTAGAGTTCAGTCATGACACTCCATACCATTTTCTCAGTGTTAGGAGGGATGTTTCCATGAAACACAGCTCTTCTGTTAGGTTTCCGTAGGGTTTTCCTTTAAAGTAGAACCACGCTCTTAGCAGAAGTTCAACGTACCCAGTACTTCACCTTCTGAAGTCCCTGCTGGCACTAAGGAAGCTTCAAGCTGTTGAGTCAGTTGGGATGTTCCTGCCTCCTGAGGTATCTCTGGCCATGTCCATGATGAGGAATGGCTTTAGGAGACTCTTGTTTTAGCACTTAGGTACTGCAAACTGTAGTGCTGACAGACTGGCTCTATCACTGGATGATGAAATCAGGCATGATCTTAACTGTCTTGCAGGATTTAGATTTTTTAAGTGATCAGTGCTTATACCCTGTGTGGAGGTCTCTTTGGAGATCAGGTTTACCATGAAGATCAGTATCAGGTCTCCTTTCAAGTGCAAAGTACAAAATGAACTACTGTGCAGCAGGGTAACAGGACATCTCTTCACATTCTTTTCCCTTTGATTAAGAGACAAAAGAATCCATGGCTGAACTTCTGCCACTTTGCCAGATGTCCTTTTGGCTACCCTGCTAAACTTCACAAAACACCATGATTTGATTGATTTGATTTGCTTCCTCTTTTTTTTCTTTTTCCTTTTTTTTTTTCTTTTTTTTTTTTCCAGTCATAGTGGCCTAATAGAGAGAGAAAATATTTGAACCCAGTTGTTTAGCAGATTTCTGGACATTGTAACAAACGCTTTGTGAAAAGTCGTATTGATCTGGTGAGGTATAATCAAGTGGTCTTTATGTCACTCCAATATCTCAGATTTCTGCAAGTTTGTTCAAACTGTATCCTTCTGCAAACAAGCTCAGAATCACTTTAACCAATGTTACAGCTTTTTGAGTTAACAGGCACAGCTTCTAACATATATGAAATCTAAGCTTGGCTCCTACTTCTCCTTTTCTTTTCTTTTCTTTTCTTTTTTTTCAAATCTCCTTATTCGTTTTCACCACCACATCCAATGCATTGGTCCTGAATATCCTTAACAGAGTAAATATGTTAAAGGCCTTGTGCTCCTGAAGCATCCTGTCACAAAGGGGTTTTCCATGGAATATAACTGACACCCTCAAATTTATCTTCTTTACACAAATCAATCTGTTCTAATGAGGTCATTAGTGCCAAGAGCATTTTCTATTCTCCAGTGTTAATCCCCTTGCAGGTCTCTTCAGGCCTCTGGAGAAACCAGGCCCATCATTGTTGATAATCAGCCACAGCTCCCCTGAACAAACATGGGCCTGGTGGCACTCGGTCCACAGACCAATGCCAGGCTAATGAGGCAGCAGGAGCAGGGCTTTTTTCTTTGACTGAACTTTGGGAATGCGAATTCCCTTCTCACCCTCCGGAAGCAATTTGGTTTTTGACAGATACGGCAGAGAAACTCTGGACCAGAGATACTTAAACAGATACAGAGCTCTTTAAAATGCTACTTTTACTTTATCATGAACATTTGCTTACAAGAATGTCCAGGTTTTGTGCTGAAAGGTGTGGTTATAAAAATGGACAATCCATGCTGGGACAGGAAACCAAATTGCACTGTACACAGAAAAGGGATTTAAGACATAAGTGGAGCATGAAGGGGCCAACCATCTGACCAGGAATTATACAGAGTTCCCAGCAGATGTCCATTTCCCAGAGTTAACAGAAAACCTTGGGAAGCAGAAGATAATGTAGTTAGGCCTTGAAGCCCTGTTGTCTTAGAAGGCTGAAAAAATTAAAAACAGAGCTTTTCCCACAGCTTCATTCCAGGTACCTAACTCAGTAGGAACAGAGCCCAGCTTTTACTTAGTGCAGGGCCTTATAAACAAATTTATACATCTTATTTTGCAAACCTACAGTCACAGAGATTAACAAAGCCCAGATGTGACACAAGTATGTAAATTAAACTCTTCCTCAGCAGCCACTAACCCTACTGCTTTTCAAATGAAAAGCATAAAAGTACATACTTGACTATGTTTATGTACAAGAAGAGGTGCTATGTCTGCAAAATGTCCATTTGCATAACAGCCAACTCTTTCTCTGAGAACTCATATCAGGAAACTATTAAAATAAATCACAAAGTAAATTAATAATTCAGAGATCTCATTTGTATGAATCCACTTCATAATATGTGTGTATGTGTGAAACAGAGGTCAACTGACCATAAAACAAAGCAAAAAGATATGAGCTCACTGTGGAAGGAAAGCTATTTTTAGTCAAATCTTAAAGAAATGCATTCTATTCAAGGCTTCATATCATGCTCTATTGAATTATAAGAGTGAAAACAGGTTCTGATTTAAGAAGAGATAGCACAGCAAGATGCAACATGTCAGAAATGTAATTGTGTACTGTGTCCTGATGTTCTGCTTGTCTTCAATTTGTTGGAGCTGACCGAACAGGGAAGATGATCATAGCCAGGAGAATCTTAACTCTCAAGAGTCCAATCCCACAGCTCTTACATACAGCAGCAATATATCCCCCTTGTGTAATCAATAGAGCAATTATTTAAGAATTCACAGGAAATGAATCCCCCAAAGTACAATTTTAGTCACTGGGGCTGGAGAAGACAGCTATCTCTGAAAATTACACCACAAAGACCAAACTCACAAATAATATAGGCATGGATAGGATACCTCTCCATGGCAAGTGAAGCTGGGTGTCATGCAACTAAATAGACATTGCAAATCTGGCTCCCAGTTCTGGTAACACCCATCCATGTTCCAGCAGAACTGGTGAACCCAGTTACCTCCAAGGAGCTTGACTTGTCCCCAAGATGCTCATGACTTCTCTTCTGTCACAGCAACATCTTCTACTCCCAGTCCCACACAGCCCTTTTTGCCTCTTGATTGCCAAAATCTGACACATAGGCAGCTTGAGCAGAGGCAAAGGAATGTATGTATAAATTAAAAATGAAAACTATTTTGGGGTTAAAATGCTATCTCCAACACAAGGTTTGACAGCCCTGGTCATTTGAAGGAGAGAAAGGAAAGGCAGGTTTTGACTTCTGTGATCCAAGCTGGCCAACCTTTGGCTTCTTACAGCATCACTGGAGAAAGGCAGTTCCCAAGAAATGGAGGTTGCAATACCAAATGAGGGGTAACAGTGACCAAGCTGGGTGCAATCAAGTCCAAAGTACTAACAAAATCTTATCATGTAGGAGAACATTCATTTTACCCAAATTTAGTCTTCTAGATACCAAGCATCTACACAAACCTTGACATAGAGCTTATTTCTATACTCTGTGGAGACCTGTCCACCACTGGGGCAATTATCACATCCTAAAAAAAGAGTGGAAGCTTGGTGGGCTGAAAGGCTTTTGGAAGATACCTATCATTGACTACTGACTGCAAGTGGAGGATGTCAGCCTTTTCCTCCTTAGTCTCAGGACTGATTTTCATTCAGAAGATTGCCTTTCTGACTAAGATTTATAATTCCAGCTTGTACCACAGGATAAACGCACACGTAGAGAAAAGACAGTACATTGCAAAAGAGGCTTCCTTGCCCAGACCTTTTCAAAATCACTTGAAACACAGTTTCTTCTCAAACTTCCCAGTTTTGATGAAGTCCCCAGGTACCTCTGGAGTGAGGAAGGAGAGCTGAGCAGCCTGCTCAAATCTGTTCTTTTCTACAGGCACTGAAAAAGGACTTCCACACTGACAGAAAAGTGACGGACTGAAACCCAGTTGCCTTCCATCCTTCTCTTGAGGTTCCTTCTGGTGCAGCAGGCACAGGCAGGTGGCAGGAGGTTCAGGCTACAACTTACCAGCAGAGGTTCTTCTTCTGTATTCTCTCCAAGATTAATAACTGTTTGTGCCCACGAGCTGCTCTGCTTTAGCCATTCCAGCACAAACACAAATGGGCATAGCTAACCTGAAGAGGACATTTAGGACATACACCTATACTGCCCTAAAAAGTACTGAAAAAATACCTAAAATTATTTTCAAGGTTATTCCTGTGTCTCTTCTCACTGCCAAGTCAGAGAAACAATTCATTGGTTCCCTACTGACAGCAATAAGTGACTTTTCATTGGAAAATAGATGCTCCTGGTGACTTCTAAGGGTGTTGCAGAAAAATGTTGGAAAACTAACACATCCTTAATATTTGTGTTCTTATGGCTATAATCATAGGGAGGAGTACCAGAGAGAGGCCCTCAGTATGCCAAAAAACCTCAGCAACTGTCCACATTGTTCACAAATCAGGGTATCTTCTATCTAAAGAGGAGCTGAATAATGGATTCATTAAGCTTCAATTCATAATGCTTTGCTCCTGAGCTGCAGTGCTCAGGAATGGAACTGTTCTGGAAAAATCAGCCAGCATACAGTTCCAAGGCAACTATTACAAGACAATTATTCTGGATAGATAGCAAATCCAAAGGCAACAGGAAAAATGGGAAAGTAGGAAAGGAACTGAGCTTTTAACTTGATAAACATCTCAGGAGGCTTGCCTGAGATTAGTTAATGAATACATGGGCTGCTTGGCAGTGTGGTTATGTCAACCCTTGCTTTTCTTCCAGTCTTTTCCTCTTAACCCATAATATGACAGGGTCGTATTTATTTGGTGTTGCCCACAAGGCTAAAGGGCATTTGCTGATGGGTAAAAGAGAGAAAATCTCAATAAATGTCATTTGAAAGGGAGGGAGGGAATAACAAGAACGACTCATTTTGAGAACAGTGAGCCTTCTGAGCCAAGGTATCCATTTACCTGGATGTCTGATGTTGCTGATCTTTGCTCCAGAATTTTATCTATGGTGGATTCTGACTTGCAGAGGTCTGGGAAAACAAGTTGGAAGGAAAAACAAATCATGTGGTTTTCCTTTCTTGCGTCCATGCTACCAAAGGAAAATATAAGCAAAACCTGCAAAAACTCTCAGAAGACCCATTCCCTTCAAATTGCTCTGTGCTTAGCACTGGTGTTTTTCTGCAAGTTGTCTGTTGCATATGACAAGGTCATTTCATCACAAGCATTTGTTTTACATGCCATAAAATGAAATTTTTAGCTCCTTCAAAGTTCTTTCTTGTCAGCTTTGCTTTTTCTTTAAAATTGTTCATGTGCTTTGAATGCAGAGTGCCCTGTGTCTGACTTCACTACTCCATTAGACATAGAGAGGGCAGATCTAGGGATATAATGGGGCAACAGACTGGCCAGCCTGTGTGCAGGTTTGTAATTGCCTGTTCCTGGCTCCTCTGGAAACAATGGGGGAGCAGGAGCAGCTGGTCTGCAGAGGAGATGAGGCGTGACATCTCCCTGGGAGCGCTGCCTGCCCAAGCCCCCTTGCCCTGCTGGTCCTGGGCTGTCCTGCCAGTCCTGGCAAGGGCAGGCAGCTCAGGGGGCTGCTCTGAGGCTCTGGTCTGTTCCTGTCTGGGTATCATTTGCTACCATTGCCCAGCATGGGCATCTTGCTCCAATCTGCTGCACTTCTCCCTGTGCTGGTTCTGACAGGAACAGCAATGATGCTGATAGGGTTGGGCGCTGGACAACCTCAGAAAATTAATTTGGCCCTTAGTATGTTACAAGGGGAAAACAAACAGCACAGAAAGCACCAAAGTGTGGCTTAAACAAAAAGACTTGTTAAAGACACGTCTTTCTCTCTGTCCCCAGCTGGACTTGCTGAGTTCATTGATTTTAATGGAATTATTCCAGCCTACCTAGCTGAGATTACAGCCCATTAGATGATGTATTGCCATGTAAAATTCCGGTGAGTGGTACAGTTTATTTTCTCATTTGTTGGTTCTGCCATCTGGCACAGCTTTCTTATATCCTTCTCCATTCACTATCCTCTGAAAATACATTTTGTGTTCTCTATAGACTGTCACTTTTCCCTTGCCAAATATTAGCTTCGTGACTGAACACTTCTGATTCCTTTTGAAATCACAGCATCACTTTTTTCCTCCGACAATACCCTCAGGTGTCTATTAGGAGATGTTGGATTGTGTTGCCAGGTGCACTATGAGTTAAAGAATACAGCTCCAGTTTGGCAAACATTTGTGCAGCTTCACAGCTTTAATGGGTCCTGGTGACTATAAATAATAAAGGGAAACTAAATAATACACTACTTCCTGAAAGTCACATGTAAGATGGCTTCATTTGTGAATTCACCTCCTGAGAGAAGGTTTGCCTCCATTTTAGGACAGACAGGTATCATCCTGTGATGGCACTGCAGGGACAGACTGTAGTTGATGAAAATGTGTCATGGATGTCACATACACCAGAATGAGACATTTAAATTCTTGTGATTGATACGAAACACGTTCTCCCAAAAGGGCTTGTGCTCACCTACTGAGGGGTGGGATTTGGAATTTTCCTGTAAATATTCCCACATTTAATTTCCTATGACTGGATAGCTACAAGAGGTTGTTCTAAGTATGAAAAAGCGCTGCTGAGCTCTTCTCTCTTTGAGACACACCCGAAGAAATGCATTGGTCTGGTTGGTACCTGTCAGCTGATGCTTAGCAAACAAGAAAGGTGTAAAGCAGATGCATCAGGGTGAAGCCTCTCAATCCTGCTCTGCCAGTAGAGTTGAGGCACAGCACAGGGGGTTACTTTGAGCCTTCAGTTCTCATGGAAGTGGGAAGTGCTCAGCAGTTCTTGGGTGGTCCTCAGAGTGTTTCAAGGACAGGTCTGTTTTTTTAGGACATTATGTATGGGTTGAACCACTTAGAATAGATAAACAGCAATTTAAAAATAAATTGTGAATATGTTATTCAGGATAGGTGACCTCTAAGAGCAAATAAAGCAGAACTTTGTCTGCCCTGGAGAGTGCCCTTTGATTGAGTCTGTATTTGTAAAATGATTAGAGAAAATGAGATCTACTTTAAAAGATCGGGAGCAGCAAGAACCAAACACAAGAGAAAACATTTAAACACAAAGGCAGGGTGGCAGAAGGGCCATACACACAGAGAGAGAGAGCTCTTCTGCATTTCACTGCTGCTTCTTTCACACTTGCAAATACACCACTGAGAGATTAAATGAATGGAGTAAAAGCAAGGATGGAATGCAAGAAAGAGAAGCTGTGATTCCCTAATAACTGACTGGCAAGCTAGTGTAGGGGATCAGTGAATGCCATGAATCATTTGCAGACCAAGATCAAAGAGTAAAGGGGACATAGTTCACCTATCTGGGCATTTGTGCAGGGCTTTGACTACCTGAAGCATTCAGAAAATCATTGTTTTTTCTCTTCTCATGTCTAACCTCTTTTCACCCCTGTTCCTTCCAGACTCAGCCATGTATTTGTTAGTCTGTATTGCCTAGTTCTTGCTTTATTTCATCATGTTAATGGAGAAGCTGAATTTCAGTCCATTTCAGTTGTTTTTTACCAAGAGGAAATCACACCTAAGGATTTCTATCATATTTTGCTCCATTTCTTCCAAGTGCTGAACCTTTTATTGGGTAAAATGGAAAAAAAATCACATTTTGGGAAAAATAAGCATTGACTGGTGCTGTGCCTGGTCCTATTTCATATTTTGCCTCCATCTGATTGTAGCATCTTGTAATGGGAAGACCTATGGAACTTGCAATCAAATTATTCTGGTGTATATGGAATTCATATCCAGACAGTCAGATATGGGCATCCCATAAACATAAATCTAATAAATCTGTAGAGCAGGAGAAATTTGTCTTATCCAGATATCCAGAGCTGTCTGAGACCTCTTCTAAAATCAAAGTGTGATGCATAGCAAACAGCTTGGAGGAAGAGTAGCAATCAATACATCAAAGACAAGAAATGGAAAACAGGGCTGTAAATTTAAGCATCCCTAATGCCACAATGCTTCTGAAGCAAGCTTGAGAGACCTCTCATGCTTTTATGGATACAGCAAAGTCATGCCTGAGATTTTCAAAATCCCCACTTGAATCTGCAGTTCTGCCAGAGTCTAAGCTGACCAAGGCTGCTGGTTCCTCTTGACCACCTGCCCCTCTGCCCCATGACACTGCTGACTGCATTTTTCACCTCTCCCTCACACTGACAAAATTCGTACCTAATCCTGCAGTGAGTTGGTGAGCTAAACTGGAAGGAAATGCTTATTTTCCCCTCTGCACCCCTCATGAAATGAGTTGCTAGTTTCTCCCCTTTAACTGGCCCTCTGTATGACCACACAAAGAGAAGAATGGAGAGAGCACATAAGGAAAGGCAGAGGGCAACCCCACTTTGGATCATACACTAAACTGCTGTGGAATTGCAGCTTTAGGAACACAACCCCACTCCCAGTCATGCCTCTGTGTGTACGTGGATGTTCCAAAAGGCCTGCACATTCACTTCACTGCAGTGGCATATGTTTACTTTGATACAGGATTCTTGAAACGCCAGGTCACCTTGATTCATGAGTTAACCATATGGAACCACCATATTCTTTGGCATTTATACCTCCATTAAAGTACAAAAATTGCTCTTATCTATCATGGTTGTTCAGGAAATCTTCCTAGTAGGTCCAAACTGTGCAGTATTTCCTTTCTTCAGTCCAAAAATAGTCTGAAATTATACTGATGAGATATAAATGCTGCCCAATTTGCTTGTTTCTATTCAGGCTTTGACTCAAAACCTTATTGATAACATTATAAATGTCAACATTTGATACATAATACACGAATACATTTTAGCAGATGGAGAGGAATAGAAATGAAGCCAATATGCAGTTGAGGGTGGGCTTGGAATTGCTGGAAGGAGAAGGATGAAGAAAGGAGAGATGCCAAAAAGGAAGTAGAGCAGAAAGAGAGAAAGGAAGATGGGAAGGAAGGGAAAAGAAATTACTCCTACAGAGTTCCCCTGAATCAAATACTAAAAGAGTGAAGGGATAATAAACAATCCATTACCTTCTGCAGCAAAAGGTGAGGCTTTGCCTTTGCTCATTCTGTGAAGTTCTCTTTGAGACAAACAGGAGCTGTGCTATGGACAGAAGACAGTATGCTAGTCCATACTTATACTGTAGCCCATTCTCCAAATCCAGGGGTGGAGTTTGTTCTCTTCCACAGGATGAGCAGGATATCCCCTTGGTCAGAGACAGCTCAACTGAAACAGTCTGTTAAACCACCAATTTTAGATTAGCAAGAGTAACCCACTGCCTAGAACCAATAGCTTACACCAATGCTACAAACTGCACTAAGCTTCTGGAAGGGTTTTGCCATAACTAAAAATTATGATCATTCTAGATTAAACAGATATGGTGCGGTTACCATCCATCATTCAGTCTGTAAAAAAATTCCAACTATTTTAAAAGGCTAATTGCTGTGCAGCAGAAACACATGGCATAGGGATGAACTGGAAAACAGTCATTGACTCTGCCAATGCTAACTATACTTTTAGGGGCTAAGAAGAAGAAGCCAGAGGACAAGATGAGAAACAATATGAAAGTAAAAGGTAAAATTATGATTTTGCATTCTGGAGATCAGGTTACCATGAATTATTATCACTACCTGTGCATTAAACAGGCACAGAATGTGATTTTCAGAAACCCCTTAACATTTTCTTAAAGGAGCTCCTATGAATCTTCTCTTTTCTTCTTTTTCCTGAATGTCATTTCTGTGCTGAATATTCACACTTCTTTTCTTAGAAAGACAGTTGATTTGTCCCAAAGTGTCTGCATTTAAAATATAAGTGTATTAATTCTGACATTCACTATTCCCATGCTTTTCTTTCTCAAAATATGAAAGAACAACAATAATGCAATACTCAGAGGAAATTTCCCTAGGAAAACAAGGAATCTTTTTGATTTTAGATCCTTGGTAGCTCCATTTTCATAGAGCTGATCAGTTTGTCTGCTTTCAGTCTCAGAATTGCTTTTCTAGCCTTTAGCAACTGCAATGCACAAGTATAAGTCTGACAAACTTGATTTATGTTAAGAAATAATTTTTCTGTTGTCATAGAAACCACTGCAAGATGATCCAGGCATGAGTAAAAAGTAACAATGAAAAGCAGGTTGCTGGTTTCGCCAGTGAAATTCCCCTCGTTGTTGATGTCCCATCAGTAATTTCCTTGCCCTCTAATGCAAAAAGGGCAAAAAGATGGTATCTGGAAGGTTGGCTGAGAGGAAAAATATGCCTAGAGGGAGGCTTCATTGTCATGAGACAGGCACATGTCTCAGCCCAGAAGAGGGTGTGCAGCCAGCCCAACTTCTCCTGCAAGGCTGCAGCAGGGGAAGTAAAGTAAATGTTCTTTCCAATAGGGAGCAAAGCCAGACTAGAAATCCCTCAAGCCTGTTATAGAGACACCCGTGCCACGGTGGGAAGAAACAGAATAATTTCCTTCTCCTATGCCATGGGTTTGCTTCCATCAGCAGGAATGAATCATATCCACATTTTAATGTTTGCACGGCTCTTGGCACTGCGCTATGCATTAACAATTTCTGCTTCAATGAGAGCAAGCATTCACCTGGACAGCAACAAATACAAGAGAGTAAAAGAATCAATGAATGCTGATCATCATGACATGTTCATGTAGAAGCCTCTGCACCCAACCCAGCACTGCCTGCCCATGAGCCCTGTGACACAGCACAGGCAATTACACCCTGCCCAATATAAATGATCATTCACTGCCGTCTTTGCATAATGAGAGTGCAGGAATGCACACTGAGTACTACAACACCTACACTCTGCTCAGTTTCCACCATCCCTCATTGACATATTAGGGGTGTTTATCCCCAAGATTTACAAGGGCAATGAACATTTCTAGTACTTGCCACTACAGCTGTCAGACTGACTTGCTGTTATTTCCCAAGGGAAATCTTTTTCTGCATCTGCTACTGTTGGTTCAGTTTACAACAGGCTTTCAGCTAAAGGGCTGTTGCTGTGGATCCCTGGCCTCACAAAAAGGCAAAAGGACAAAAGTATTACTGCAAAAAATTCAGAAAACCTGCAACATTTTGTGCAGCCTCTGAGTTCCTTTAAGTAGAAAAGCCACAGGATTTCAGTCCAGAACACTTCTCTGCTGAAATTAGTACTGGGAACTGTCCAAAAAGAGGAGGACATGGATAGATCATAACTTTTTTTTGCCTGTCCTGCTGAGTAGTTGCACTATGTCAACAATTAGAATGAGTTTTGTGAGCCAATATTGCCTCTTTTTCAGCTGGTACACTATGCAGACAGTATTGTTTCCCCTGTATTATTTATCATTTGAAAATATCTGCCAGACAATCTCTCAAAGTCCTTTCTGAGATGAAGCTTACTGGTATTAATTTTGCAAGTGTAAGAAAGAGGTCTGGCATTGGTTCTGATTCCTGATAAAGTGAAAGCAGCTTTTAGCACTGGATATGCCATAGATTATGAAAAGGGAATTCTGAATTGATATTTTCCAATATTCTCTGTAAAATGCATTCTTGTAGGTTTTCCATGCAGCATTCTTCTTTTCAATAAAGAAAAAAAATACAAGGCTACAAGGGGCAGGAAGACAGATGAAATAACTTGCCTGATCATGTAAATGGATATTGGACATTTTTGACAGGGCTCACTGAACTCTAGTTACAAGAATCTGAATAGAAAGCCTCATTTGCTCTTGGTCATTTGCCCACTGCAAATGACCATTTGCAATTTGGTCATTTGCTTCTTTTCTCAAGAGACACAAAAGTGCATGGAAGATGGAAAATTAAAACAGAACTCAGTTACTGTCATGATTATTCTTGCCAGATTACAAGAAAATGCCTATCTGCCACTTCTCCCGTATGTGCACATGTACATGTCTCTTTTTATGTTCACTGCCTGTCCACAGCTTGTCTCATACATGCATCTCGTTATGTCTCATTATCACATTTCATTCCCATGCTCTTTACAGTGAAAAACAAGGTGTGTACTTGGTTATGAAAATGCTGAAGGGGGTTGAGGGCAGTTTTGCATGGGAGATGCTGTATTACCATGTCAATCACTGCTCCTTCTCTTTTCTAGTCTTTGCAGATGAATCCTGGATGAGCCTCAGCTGGGAAGCTTCTGGCGCAGGGGAAGCTGAGATTTAGATAGCAGGTTCTCAACCCAGGTGATTCACACTCTGTTATCAAACTTGCGTTGAGGGGCCTGAAGGTTTCCTCCCACCATGCTGAACACCAGGTTTAGAGCTCAGCATAATTCATGGGTTGCTGGGGGAAGATGGTCTTTCCCAATTTAACTCTTTCACTCTAAGCCTGCATATAATCCTTTTATTTTTTTTTTCCAGAGGGAGGGCTGTTGCCTATTAACCAGCCTAGCTACCAAAAAGAGAGTAGGGGAGGGAGACCAAAGGCTTTTGCTCCAGCATTATGGTATTCACAGATGCTGGCTGGGTATGCCATTCCTACCTGTCATCCAGGCTTCTGCTGCAATTTGCCCCCTGAGAATGTGAGTACTGATGAACCTTCTGCTGCTGCTGATCTGCTTCCTGCTTTCTCTTCTGGTGCGAGCTTGTGTTTTGACCTGTGTTCAGCAGGGGATGCCATTAAACACCAGGTCCTGAAGGCTGCCACGGTCTCTTGGAGGAAGCTTTCTTTCCTTGGAGTCAGCAGGGCATGCAGTGGGACTATAGTGGGAAACACCATGGCACTTTCCCCCACAGGAGCGGAGTAGGACTGGGTGGAGGCAGAACTGCATGTTTAGAAACAGTAAAACAGAACCCATTCAACTGGAATAGCAAAGACTGCTATCAGTGGTGGTTCCTGTGGCCTGGGCTGTGGGCATCGAGCTCAACTGCATAACCGACACTCCCCAGAAGAAAGTGATCCCTGGAAATGAGTGCTTAAGTCATCTGTGTGCTCAGACAGCACAGCCTGGACTGCTGCATCCTGGGGCAACTGTAGGTCCAGCACATCCATCAGATGTTGGTAGAGACTCTGTTAGGAGAGATGGCACAGGAGAATGCTTGTGGAGACCTGGAAGAGGAGAATGCTTGCAGTAATAGAAGAGTAGCAGCAGCAGGCAGGTTGGTGGGAGAGAAGTGTTGCATTTGCTGGGACATGGATATAAAATGCGCAGCTGCTAAATGAAACCGTTCCCCTTGATTGTTTCCTTTCTTTTTTTTTTTTTTTTTTTGTAAGAATAACCAGTGACTTAAAGACAGAAAAATATAATAGTGTGCCCTCCTTTATATTCCAGAGCGTCCCCCTTGTCCCTGCTGTTTGGCATCGCGCCTATTTCCAGCAGGCACTTTCAGATGCAGATTTCTCCCTGAATAGGTGCGGCGGGGCTCTTTGTCCTCACCTCCCGTACCTTCATTAGCGGCTCTGCTGCTGGGGGCCTTGCTCAGCTCTCACAGGGACCGGCGCCGGGCACGGAGCAGAGCAGAAAAGGCCCCTTAACATTGATTCATTACCATACAAATAGAGGAACACCCCAGCTAAGCAGAGGGCGGTATCTTTATAAAACACGCGTAAATAGCACACAAAACAATGATTACACAGCGCTTATACACCAGTTGAAATTCACCCTGGATAGGCGGGATAACTCGCATCCATATACACTAAAATGGATTCGCTTTGGGTCTGCAAATGGTTCATAGATGTCTCTTGAGATAGGGGCACTGCCTGGGGCACGGTGGCCGTGTCTGGGTAATAACCTATCAGCAGGGCAGCAAGCCGTGACAAGAAGACTGATGAGGAGAGGAGATGATCCTCCGTTTGTTTGGTGCCCTGGTTCAGGCTAAATGTTGAAAGATGAGACATCTGTGTACGTGGGGCTCGAAGGCCAATCATCCAACATAAATGCTGCTTGCAGGTTTGTCAAGCAAGAAGACTCTCAATTATCAAGATTTGCTTTGGGTAGGAGAGAAAAATACTGGGTAACTCGTGTGTTCAAGAACTGAAAACCAAACCTGGTTTTAAAGTGCTTTTGGTGAAATATAATCGGACCTTGTGCTTAGTGAAAACAGTATATAAGAAACACTGTGAAAAATCCATCTTATATGAATATACTAATTCTGTAGCTTTACTGATATGTGAATAGTAACAGCATGTAGAAAAAAAGGATTGACTGGTGAGAACATACTCCTGGAGGAACATGAGATGGGATGTCACACATGCAAGCCAAGGAATTGTAAGGAAGAAAGAGATTGATTTCCTCAGGCCATTTGGGAGATGTTCCCTCTCTGCTGGAAGTTAAACACTTCTCCATCAAGACTGCTAATCTCTAAATTTCCTGAAGTTACTTAAATTTACACTGCTGAAGTTGTAAATATCAGGGTCATGTTTGGGAGGAAATAAAAAGTGAAAGCAGATCTGACAGCAAAGACAGGCCAGGCCACAAACGGGGTTAAAGAGCTGTCCATATTCCAGAAACTGGTGAGCTCCTCAGCTGGGCTGTTTAAATCCAGCACTTCTGGACAGGGGCTTTTCAGGAGGAACAAAATACTGAGGCAAAGCCTATGAACCTCAACTGCCCTTAGAGGTTTGCAGAAAACAGATCAGAGTGGGAAGAGCCACATGTGTTTTTGCAGTCAAACTCCTCACACAGCTAAAGGACCAAGTTGGATGTTGGTCAGTTAGTACTGCCAGGAGAAATGGTGTCAGTCTCTCTGTGGACATCTTGTCAGTACTGAGGGCCCAACCACTCCAGAGGGGGGTTGGACACTGGAACAGGCTCCTCAGGGCAGCTGTCACATCCTCAAGCCTGCTAGAGATCAAGGAGTGTTTGGACAACGCTCTCAGGGACATGGTGGGATTGTTGGGGGGTCCTGTACAGGGACAAGAGTAGGGCTCGATGATCCTTGTGGGTCCCTTCCAACTCAGCATGTTCTGTGACTCTGTGATCTCTGAGGATTCACTTAGGGTCCTAGCTGGATGTTATGCCCAAATGTGACAACAAATACCAGCTTATCCAAGTGTTTCCCTTGCACTGCACTAGACTGGGTCATAACCCTAAATCCCTCTGCTATCAACAGGCAGAGGGGCAACATGGGGAGCGCCATTTTGCAAGAAAACCACTTAAAATGAAGATTTTCCAGTTATGGCCTGAGATTCATTGGAAACAAATGACAGAACAGCTTGGGTTAGAGTATAAGGCTGAGAGCTGTGGGATATACCCACAGCAGCTCTGACACCAAACACAAATGATAACCAAAGTGCTTGTACAGTTCTTCCACCTCTGTTCTCCTGCCCTCCTCTCTCACAGGAAGGTGCACTAGGATGGAGATGGGTGATGACACTTGAATGGAGCCCTGCAGCTGCAAATTAAGATATTCTTGCCCTCTAAAGACCTGAACAGGTAGGTAATAAACACTTTTCTGGCAAGTACTCTGGAAGGCCTTCAAAAGCACAGTCTGCTGTGGAAAAGAAGAGGAACAAATCACCTTTTCTATAACCTCCTTCATTTATGGAGGGGAAAAAAGAGCCCTTAAAATCCACCATGTTTCTTTGAAAACTAGCATAAGGCAATACTGCCTACAGAAATCTGCTTTATGTCCTTTCAGATTCTCACTTTTCAGGCATATTTGCTGGTATGTGAAGCATATGTAAGCATCTCAATAACAGCTATTCTTTCATATCTTTATGAACCAATAGAACTGGGAGGTTGGCATATACCTGATCTGGAAGAGGAGGATAGGGAAAAGATCTTCTGAGCTCCATGAAAACTGAAATTTGGAATATAATTCAGGATTTCTTGCAAATGTTGATCGATTGACCTGCACCTTGGAGATGAGCCAGGCTGTAGTCTCATTAAGAGATTCCAGATTAATCATATGCCTCTTGAAGAGGCGTCTTAGTGAGATTTTTCTGCAAAGACTATTGACGTAATTCCAGTCATGTTTAATTCTGGTAAATATAAGGGCAGGTTTTTTTAGCATGTGTGTTACAGAAAGAGGTGAAGAGGTATGTCAGGCTAGTTTAACCACAATTTCAGCACAAGTCTGGTTAAATCTGTTTCTAAATCAATCTAGCTCTGCTACCTCTGTGACCAAACCACATGCAGAAAGGCCTTAAAAACTGAAGTGATAAACCACCAAGGAACAGCAGTTTATAATGAAAACAACAGGGATGATAATTAAACTTCCACCAGTGGTCTGAGCTGGCAGTCAGCTAAGTTAGCAAACTAATAACGAGACAGCCCAAATTCTTTACTGCCTGTCTCTGGGACAGATCAGCCTTGACAAGGTTTCACCCTACCTCTCTAAAATGGGGTGAAAAATGATTCAGGCAACAGGCAAAGCTGTTTCCCTTTGGCATCCTCCTGTCTCATGAGTTTTCACCTACTGTTTATTAAGGAGCTGTTCTATATAGACTTCCACACCCCACTTGCCTCTGGACTCCCAGCTAATTCTTGTCTCATTACTTCTGTTTTGATGCCCATAAGACTTTTTAGTAAGAATTCATTTCTTACCTGAGAAAGCCCTAAATATGTACCATACAACAATATTAGCAAAAACCAGTAGGTTCTGTCACATCTGATTTCTGGGGTTTTGTGATAAATTGTGTAGCACTGACAGTAAATGCATTTGGTTTATGTCAACTGCTGATCAGAAAAAAATATTTATCTATTTTTCTCTGGTACAGGTCATATCTATAAATCACCATGTGAATTCAAAAGTGGCTTCTCAGGCTGCTACAATCTCTACATGACAATGTATTTCTCTGACTCATTTTTTTCAGAGATATCCTGCTGTATATGAACTTACAAGGTATTTTTGCAGAAATATTTATTGCATGTTCTGTGCTTCATGGCTCTGCTTAGCAGGTGAGCATTAGTGACCTGGGTTTTTTGTGATTGGCACTTGCATAACTTGGATACCATGAGTTCTCTAAAAGTTCTGTGTTTCCAAAGCTCTTCTCATCTTAAGGATATAATGCAAAATGTCTTGACCTTCTATGCTTATTAACATGCTTTTAGTTACTGTTTGAGCTTCTTGCAATTCATAATGTGTTTTATCCTGACAAAATGATAAAGAGGTAGGGAGCAGCAAGGAAGGAACTGAGTCAGCTAGCTAGACTGACTTATAAGTTGCCCAAATAATTAAGCCAGATAGCTGAAAAACAAAGACAAGTTTTCTTCTGACCTATGCTGCTGCTCTTCAAGCATTGTACCCTCTTTCTTTTGGTTCCTTTTCTTCTGGGAAAATATACTGTCTTTCAAGGTTTTTTTTTCCACTGGGAGGATATCTTTCATATAAATAATTTTTGATTTAACAACATATTTTTAATAATTTTTAGCATCTTTATTCACTTTGACTTTTTCTCTTCCCGTTGCAAAATGCCCTTCATAAAAATGAAATTGCATTAACATTTCTCCTTCAACTTCCACTGCAAATAGGGACCTGAATCGAAGCCCTGATTTGAACACTATGAGTAGAGGCACATCAGTTCAGGTGGGTTACAGCTGCTGAAACCTGCACTGCAATACTGTCAGACAGAGCAAACTATCAGATCATCAAATACGATTTAAAATGAAGTTTGAAAGGATTCTGGAAAGAAAAATTTTCAGATAAAGGCAAGGAAAATTAGTCCAAATATAATGAAGGAGCTGCAAAAAAAAAAAAAAACAAAAAAAAAAAAGAGGGGAAAAAAAAAAAAAAAAAAAAAAAAAAAAAAAGCTCCTCATCTTCCTCAGTTCTAGGGCTTTTACTATGTATTTGTGAATTTTCCAAAGCATTCTTTCCCTCCATTGTCACTGTCTAACATGCCACACTGCTTAACTGTCATTTTGCATTTACATTTTTCTTTGTTGCTGAGGACAGCCAGCTTGAATTAGAAGCTGCTCATAGCCAAATTCTGAAGTATCAGGATATTAACTTGGATGTGGCAATGGATGAAAGCAGGGCTGTCCCACCCCTTCTCCCAGCCTCACAGGGGACGGTGTTGATGGGTCACACAGCTGCTCCTGAGCTGCCACTGCTGCTGACTGACATATTTTTTGCTTTACTCTAACACATCAAGCCGTCTATCCTTCTGTCAGCTCCAGGCAAGGATGCCAGCCTCTCAGATAAGGGCAGCATGATGAGGCAAGGTTGGTACTTGTGTCAGCCACCCCAGCTTGATCTGCTGCTGCACGGGTCTGCACACTGCCAAAACCCTGTCATTCCTGTCTTGTGGGCAGCTACTGTTTGTAAAATCAATCTACGACTTTACAAAAGTTATTCTTTCACCCCAGATTGGGGATTTGTTGAAGTCCTGAGTCACTGAGAGGCCCCACAGAGGCTCTCTGACCTGGGCTGTGGGTGTAGCCCCAGCTCACCCTGCTTGTATGAACAGGTTTGTTCCCTTCACTGAATCCCACTCCTAAGCAGAAGGCAAAGGATCAATGGGGGGATTTAACATTAAGCACCAAATACTAAATTATTGCCATTCAACCTAACTCACTGCCTCCCCCAAATATTTGAAATTCAAACAGATCATGCTCTGCACAAAGCAAGCCAGTGCTCTTAGTGGGGAATGTATCTGTTACTGCCTAGTACCACACTGAAAAAACATTGATTTCCACACACTCTGAATGCTCCTAAAGGCTTAGGAACTAATGTCAGCTGACTGTGTTTGTACTGGATGCTCGATCACTGCACCAAATATGCTCTGCAAGCTAGTCAACTTTAAAATGGTAGTGGCACCTTCTTGAATAAATCACTGCCACCAGATTGCACGTCCTTTGGGTTTTCTCAGGAGCAGAAAGGGAAAGGATGAATGTGAACATGATATGATGATGGAAATGTTGAAGTGATTTAATTCAGTGTTATTAATAGACACTTGGAATTTTTCCCATGTTTTTGAATTTCCTCAGGGACATTTCCTGCATTCTTTTCTTGGCATTTCTTTCAGTCTTTCATTGTCTTTCCCTTTTTTTTTCCTCTTTCCATTGTCTACTTCCTCTCCTTTTCCTTTACCTGTTCCTGTTCTTTTTTCCTGCTTTTTCTTTTCTACTGTATTCTATTGTACATTCTTGGCTTTACTATTCTATTACTTTTTGTTTCAAGAAAATTCTAGACATGTGATACAGTTTTGCATGCTTTTGCTCCTAATAGTAATTACGGGTCAAATTTTACACCCTATAAATTTGGATGGATAAATTTGGTGCAATTCTACTGATATTAATGGAATTTTAACTGACATCAGACTCTAACCTGACATTTTAATGATTGATTTGCATGGTCTCAGCTGTGAGACAATTTATCTTAAGCCCCCATTAAATCAGAAAACGACTGTTTCTGACTGAATATGCCAATCATTCTGGCTTATCTAGTGAGAGATGCCACATGCATTCTCCTGCTTTAGCCTTATTTTTTGACAGCTACTTACTCTATTTATTGCCTAATTGGGTCTGCCAATCCTCCCTGCACATCCCAATCTGTCCAGCCCAGACACAAAAGTCTGAAACATTTCTAAAATCTGCATATTGTTGCTGATTACAAGACATGGGGGGCAAAAAAAATGCAGCCTAGATGTGACAACATGCTTACTTCTGTATCATTATTTCCCAGAAAAAATAAAAAAATTGCAAAAACTGATGGAAGAAATTATGTCTGAGCGCCTAAATCCTGCCAGTTGAAGGAGGAGGAGGAAAGAGCTGTTCCCCAGGCAGTACCAGGCAGCAGGAGCTGCAGCTTGGTGTGTGTCTGAAGGAAGAAGATGCCTTCACTCACAGCAACACTGCTGGGGCAGGCCCTGCTTTGCCTCCATGCAGAGAGACAAGAACTCCCCCGTGCTGGGTCCTGCTGTGAAATCCTGCTCATCAGCACCAGGACTCTCTCCATGAAGGGCATATCTGCCAGCCTCACAGCTGTGCCTTGCCAAACAGCACACCAGCATTTGGACTGCAGTTTCTCAGTGGGGTTGGCAGAGCTCTGACATCCACTGGGACCTGATCCAAAGCTCATGGGATTTAATGGGGAAAAAAAAGTCCATTGATCTTGGTGGCTTTGGATCTGTCCTTTTGCTCGTCTCCTTTGATGATTTATACAACACTGACATGCATATTTCACTTCTGAAGGACACAGAGCACGTGGTTTTAATCTCACCATTTCCCTGATGACAGGGAAGGAACTGTGCTGGCAGTTCTGGTTAAGACACTGAAAAACATTCATTATCGTGTATATTATTATTACTTTTTGCTTCCCCATGGAAGGTATAAATGACAATAAAAAAGTCACAAATACTTTGTTTTACAATCTTTGCTTGCCCTTAAAGGCACAGTCAAATATGGTAAAGTGCAAACTTTTGCATGTGTGTAAAAATGATGGGAATGTTTTGTAATGAAATGGGAGGTAAAAGAGAATCAAGAACTAAAAGCCACTGGGGAAAAAAAGCCCCTCTTTCCTGGAAGCAGCTTAGAGAGGGAATCCTTCCAAAGTACCAGGAAATTCTCAGATTGGAAGGTGAGAACATTTTAATCTTGTGAAGTCTTTGTTTATAACATCAAGATTACTGGGCTATTGGCAGCAGTTTTCTATTAGTTATTCTGATCTGGACCAGGTCCTACAGTAGCAGTGGCTACAAAACAAAATAAGTCATAACTCAAGATTCCTCGTGACCTCAAGAGCAGTTTTCAGGAGCAGCCAAGGCTTGCTACGTTTTCTTTCTGACCCAGTATCCCATGCATTTCTCCAAGGGATGCCCCCTCAGCACCCAAGAGCACCTCCTGCCCACAGGACAGACCCACAAACTACCAAACATTTTAATAAAGCAAGAGGGACGCTTTGCTATATTTTTAGATTTTTCATTCCCAAATCCAACACCTTTTTCCTTCTTTGTTTCCTCACTGGCTAGTGCAATTTTTTCAGCACTAGATGTCAGTGTGGACTTGCAATACCAGATTGCTCTGTAAATCTTTATCAAGAGAGGAAGAATTACTATCCAGAATGAATCCAAGCCACTCCAGCCTCATGATATGCTTCCTACAACACAGGTCTTTTGTTTACTGTTTAAACTCCACATGGAAAGCGTAGAACTGCTTTCTCTCCTTGACTGGGATTAATATGGCTGTAAAAGGACCCTATCTATTTTGTGATCATATCATGACTGAGTTAAAGAAGAGTTACCATGAGTGCAGAGGAAAAGCTTTGTTTAGGAAACAATAAAGAAAAAGAAATGGTTCTGAATTATCTTGATAATTTGTGGCCCTGCTAAGATAGCATTGCACAGGTGCTCCATGGGGATGGTTAATCCTGCAACTAAGAGTACTCATCTCAACAAGAACCCACTGACAAGACTGAGTCTTTGCATTCCTATTGCCTAGAAAGATACTGCATCACCTTGAAGTGTTTTGCTACACCAGGCAGTTACAAGGAGTGTTCTAACTTGCACTTGATTTGCTATTTGCCTGGCATTTTCTGAATACTGAACTGAAACCAGCTTAGGGCAGAGCAACCAGCCAGGAAGTGGATGTTGGCTTTCTGAAGTGGTGAAATGTCTGGTTTCTACCACTCTTCAGAAAACATTTTGCTTCTTTAGGAAATGTAAGTCGCTCAGTCCCTATGTTGTTATGGGAAGGCTGAGGAAGATGCATGAACCCTGACTCCCCTCATTTTGCAAGCAGCAATCTAGAACAAGACACCGCTCCTCTTGCTCCTGGAGAAGTACAAACTGGGGAAAGGCAAAGCAGAGAGAGGAGGAAGTGGGTTCACAATTCTGATTTCTCATCTCTTACTTTCATGGGTTTTGGCTTCTGTCAAGTGGATCTGAGCCAACACAACAGATGGAGCCTTTTACACCACCCTCATGCTTGGTTTACACCAGGCGTGATGCACAGAAGCCGAGGCAGAAAACGTTTCTGGCAGAGAGCGCAGAGCTCTCCGACATCCTCCCAACTCGGTACTGCCATGGCTGTGATCTAGGCCTTCAGTAAAACCCAGGTGCACGCCTTTGTATTCTTCACTATGCATTAGCTAATAAAGTATCATCGTGATGCATACATTAGTGTGCCTCATATTATTATACTTTATTGTCCCTTTGACTCCTGCTGCACAAAGTCACTGTGACACATGTGACTGCCCAAGCAGCTGTGCTTAACATTCCGACGTGTAACTACCTCGTGTGGTTTTGTTTCTCATTATTAGGCTTATCAGTAGCAGTCTGCAAGTAGGGGGCTGTAGAATATTAATTAATCATTCATATCAAATATTAGCAAATACTGTGCAAAAATAAGGACAAAGGCATTTTTTCTTCTGGACTCTGGGAAGTTAAGTATTATTTGGGAGATTATAGAGAACCTAAGAGAATACAGATTGTACTTGGCAAATCTAATGTCACATGGCTCTACCACCTGCTCTCATTCCTACGTTTTTCATTGTTATTTTTCTGTAATACTGTTTTCCATTTACTTACCTCTTTCTATAGATGTCTGGCATTCAAAGAATTAGTATCAATAATGAAAGATATATCCTGTAAAAGAGCTTTGCCTGCAATCAGCTTCTAAAGACTGATTTACCTGTGCAATTCTCACTGTGTCACGACACGAAGTGTCTTCCTTATTATTAACTATCATGAAATGCTCTAGATAAAGCTCTCCATAAAGCCAGCTGCCTCTCTAGGTGCAGAAGGGTTTTCTGGTCCCACCCTGCACTGAAAAGCAAATTAGTGTAATTCAGGGATATACCTTGAAAGACTAGCATTATTTCCCCCTGCCCAAGTAAAGGGAGCTTAAGGTGATCAATGGTCCTCCCCCAACTCCCGAATCCACACTCAGCTGGCATTGCTGGGAGCTGAAAACAATAGAGTAAACCTATTTCCCATCTGGTAGTTTGTCCTTCCTCCCACCCCTCCTGGAAGGCACAGAAACAGAAAAATGAGCTGGATGGGACCTTTATATGTCAGGTTGTATGCCCTGGACTCGCATACCCACGGACGTGTGTATCATGCCTTGCCCAGATAAACATGCACTGATGTCACTTTATTAATGAAATGGTGCAGATGCCTCCAGTGTAGAAATGGGTATAGTCTAAGCAGCTATTTGTCTTCTCTTGTTTCTTAAGCATGTAATAAAAATGAGGGTTGGTGGGGGAAGGGGCTATAACTGCATGAGAGATCAGGAAACTACACAGAGAGGTGATTGATGCAAAGCTGGTAACAAAAAAATTACAAGTTAAAACTAATAGAGTTTATGAGAGAACCAGTAACAGTACTGGCCTGATCATGTACCAAAAAGGTAAATTCATATGAATAGCATTCGGTATTGCCTCTGGTTACCTACATGGGTACTCAGCATCTATGATAATACAACTGTGAGTGTGGGACAGCATAGAAATTATTAGGGTGTATGCCCTTTCCTACAAAAAATCTTGGACTGAAGTATATTTCTTAAAGTACTACTTTATAGTATGTGGTAATGAGCTGCACAGCACAAACTGCCATTTCATCAAGTGTGTTATTTCCAAGTATTTCTTCCTGTACAAAATGGTCAATCAATAAGTGCAGTCAAAATGTCAGTTTATTTTTAAGATTAAGTTATCTTCTTTGTGAACATCAGTTTTCTCTATGGGCAACTCTAGAGTACAAAATACAGCACATTGTTTGCAGTGTGATAGAAACTTCAGAAAAGCATAAACTTCAAACGAAAGATAGACGGCTTTAAACAGAATTTTTATAAAGCAAGGGTGAGCTTCCTTACCCTTGCGAGCATCACCACACATTTCCAGAATAATTTTAGAAACCAAACCTTGAGTTTGACAAGCAGCTTGGTTTTTTTATTACATGAAGCTTGATCTCAACACATTGCAGAATTGTTTTTCATACATCAATGTAAGCATATGCCTAAATCTTCATACGATTAACATCAAAATGGGTAAAGAGTTATTCAATGCAAATAAAAATCTAAGACACTGGATAATGGGGTCTCCTGCATCTATAAAAACACCAGACACCAGCTGGACCATCACTGACACCAAAATCTATCTAAAGAGATTCCTACAATAGGTTTATGTATTGTTTGTAGTCACACTGAGAGGGGATTATATGGGACCTATTTCCCTCAGCGTACAGATGTGAACATAAAACAGCCTCGTCTGCTGCATGGATTACTCTAGCTACAGATGTAAGGCAGTGTATTTTACACATCTTATTTCAGGGGGATAAAACTGTTCTATTTTGCTTTCCCTATGAGCAACTGAACACATCAGAAGTCCCTGTTTTCAGTTATCTGTGCAGAAGCAGTGTGCAGAGCTATTTCTTTTTAATAGATTAAATACACCATAATGTAAAAACTGCATTGACTTCTTCCAATAACAGTGTGCACTTCTAGCCTGGTACCTGCTCAGAAAATCTAGTTGGCTAAACCTTTTTAGAAGCCCACACCAGCTATTATAAAATTAAGCTGTATGTTATGAGGGTATGCCATTACTTTTTAAATCCTTCTCCTTTGGAAAAGAGTGTCTGATTGGTTCTGAACAGAATGAAACTCTGTCTGGCTTTATTAGTTCAGGGTCAGATGCTTCCATCAGTAATGAAACCTTGCTTAAATCCTTGTTTCAGTGTCTCTTTAAAAGCCATCAAAGAAGAGGGCAGGAGGGGAGAAGGGAAATTATCTGTCTGCATAGCTCAATGTTGAGCAAAATGCAGGCCCCTGTTCCATTTATCAGCACACATTTTCCAAAATGTGCAATATTATGAATTTGCACCTAATTTTGTATGCTTAGGGCACACCTGCCACCTGGTATGTTCAAGGAAACCGGTCAAGAATCAAGTTCATTATTTTCACTTGCTTATAGACAAGGTGGTGTAACCAGAACTGAAGTGGAGGTATGCAGCTTGTAACAAAGAACAACGAGTATATTTGCCTGTCCAAACCAGTTTTTTCCCACTACCCTGGACAAGGAACAAGTAGTGCTTATTTAAGTATGAATACAAGATATGTTTCTACAGGAATAAAAGCAGCATTTACCCATACAGACCTATAGAAGTTAATTTTTATATAACTACCTGCTTTTCCACTGAGTTCTTGAAACCTGTAGAAGTATGGTCAGCAGCAAGAGATTCTACTTTCTCTCTGCAATGCTTCCTCTCATCACTAGTGACTTTCTTTTGTAACTTATGAGGTTTTTATGCAAACTACTTCTGGAGTGTAGTAATGAACAAATGGGTGGAGGTTACAGTGCCAGGCACTTGCCTCTACAAGACTAGACAGCTAATAGACATTTGTTAGAACAAATGTTAGCTTGAAAACCTAACTGTACTGTTGCTTGTATAAAGCAAATTTTCATGTGTATAAAAATTTCTATTCATTTTTCACAGAGGCTGGGAAGAATTGAGGGGAGAAAGCTGGCCCACAGGCATGGCACTTTTTTTTTCTGAAGATGTAGGTGTTACTTGAGAGATGTGTCTTGTTTAGACTCACACCTGATAGTGAGAGAGCTGCAAATATGTCCTAGATGCACAACAAAAACTGAAGCCTATCAAAAAAAAAAAAAGAAAGAAAAAGGGAAAATCACATCGCACTAGGAGCAGTCATGCTCTCTGAGAAGGGAACACAGGCTGTCCTGCTGTTGTGATTTCTTTTCTGTGAAATATCCTATGCTGTTAAATGTAATTTTCTGACTGTAAGACTGAGTAACAGGATGTCTTTTTTGTAGGGCTTTTTTTCCACCACAGGCTTTATAAGTTAATACTAAATTGAAGAAAATGTTATTAATAGTCAAATATGAGCTGTATTTAATGCCTGCTCAATTCTTAAATCCACTGTAAAAAAATACAGAAAGTACTGTGATACTGTGTAGCAATGTACTATTTTCAAAATGCTGTTTATTCTAGCAGCTGAACAGCTCTACTAACACTCAGCAGTGGAAATTTTAAAAACTCCATAAAACTCTGAGCATGCTCCCTCTAACCCTGCTCCAATAGGGCTCAACATGCCACAGGCATTCTGTGAGCAGCAGAAATTATGAGTCATGTTTGCAACATCCTTTGCCCAAGCAGATTCCTGGAATCTAGCAGGATAGGAATTCCTACGGTAGCTTTCCTTTCTGTGGGAACGTTAGATTCTCTACCTTCTACATAACCACTTATTTTCTATACTGTTAATGTCTCTGAGACATTTGGCTGAAGCTGGACAGGGATTTAAAAAGTAACCAGTGGCAGAGCAGACAGCATATCCACACTGATTTTCTTTCTGCAGGGAATTTAACTAGAAAGTGCTCATGATTGATCTACTTTGGAGTATCTACCACTGCTAGCAGAGACTGCAGCTTATAATTCACAAGTGGGGATGACATAGCTTGGGACGGCAGATTATCGACCCCAGCTGTCTGCCCAACACCCAGCACACAAAAGACTCTTCATGAGACAGCTGTGGAATCACTGCCTCTTGCTGAAATGGGCAAACAGTTCACACCAGCGTTCTCTAAATGGGGTTCAGAGTATTCACAGAGTGCCTCAGCTATCCAGAAAAGTGGTGTTGAAATGAAGAGTCAGGGCTAGTAACCTCCTGTGCCACCCCCAGAGATGGTACCTCTTCTTGCAGACACAGCTGTGCTGTGCTGCAGTGATGCCAGAATGTGACCACACGCAGTTGTAACAGAGACAACAAAAGGAGGGGGAAAGGGAGGCCTTTCACATCTGAGAAGGAGCATGAAAGATGCCACAAGTGTACATGTAATGCTCCATAATACTTTGTATTTTAATCAAGGTTTGGATCAGTTTTACTGTATTGATTATAAAATAGCTTGGATACTGTGCCATTGTGACATAGGCAAGAATGTAGCTGGAATCTCTCCTGAGACAATGTGATGGAGAGTTCTGAAGCACTGCTTCATGGTGACATACCCTGTTTTAGAGCAGACAATAATCCATAAAAACAAGCAGTTTTCCTCAGACTGTAAGAATCATGTTTATATAAATTCAATGTACGTGACACTCAGTATCAAACATGGCACTAACCAGTTTTATGTCTCTGAATGTTTTGTCGTGAGCAAACTGAGTCTGCTATCCACATGGGTTATTCACTGGGATAAAATTTTCAGCTTAGTTAATCCTCGTGTAAAAAACGTGACTTTGAGTGAGACTGAGGTATACAGGATTTTCCTGTATCACCTGTGAACGAAAGATGTCAGAGATTTTCGTCCTCCTTATCCTGCTCCCCCGTATGTCCACATAGTCGGAGAACAGAGACTCGCAGCAAACCGTCCTTGGAAGGACTTCGGCTTGGAAGTCGCCGACCCGGGAAGCTCCCGAGGGGGGCAAGCGGCCCTTACCCGCACTGCCCCGCAGCCCAGGCGGGCAGCCGGGAGCCGCCCCGGGCGCCGAGGTCGGGCATCCGGGCGTTTGCTGGAGCCGCAGTGGCGGGGAACCGAGCGGCGGCGCGGCAGGAGGGCACAGGAGGGCACCGCCGCTCCGCCACCCGGCCCTGC